>PVKZ01001815.1:0-217692 GCA_004027375.1 Macroglossus sobrinus | reverse complement strand
AAAAAATTAAAAGAAAATTTATATCACTACTGAACTCTTTCAAAGATGTACCAATGGGATATTTTTTGCATACCATAAAACAAAAAAACTTTCTCCTTTCTTTTAATCACACATAAGAATGCTCATTTTATCATCCTCAGAAGTTTTTATCATCTCTTTTCCCATATCCCCCTCAAAGTAACTTCTAATAGTGACTTTCTTCGTATTTCACTAATCCAATTCTTTTTCTTCCATCCTTCCTATTCTATACAATGAACAGTGCTGTTTATATGTTCTAATAATAAAGCAATAATTTTCTTTGATTTATTTTAGCTCTACTGACTTATCTATGAAACAAATCAAAATAACTCTGATGAGAGGAATATTCTACGTATTTATATGAAAAATATTTTTGTTCTTGTCACTTATTTCTTTTAGTAAAATTTGCTCATTCTTCTTGTCATGAACATATTCACATCCTAGCCAAAGCCTCTCTTTCTTCTCCAACTAACTTGTCGATATTACTATACTATACATAGTATTATTATATACTATACATATACTATATATACTATATATAGTAATATATATACTCTATTGCTGTATATATATATATATATATATATGATATACATATCAATATTACCAATTAAAACAATAAATATGTAATAGTAATGGAGGGTAGACAGTTCCCTCTTACTCATGGAGATTTTAAGAAAATTAATCATGATAAATAGTGAAATGGGAAAGGTGCCTGTATTAAAATAAGATTCCTTAACCCTTTACTCTATATTCCATATATAAAGTTATTTTTCCTTTACTTGCCAATTTTTCTGTTCTTCTAGATAGCTTGAGATCAGTAAATGGTGGTTCAGAAAATGCACAACTTTTGAAAATTTCTGTTTGCGACATTTCCAGCCATTTTTTTGAGGACCAGCATCCAGCATTTGATTAGATTTAATTGTAAGAAAATTGAAAAATTATTAAATATAAATGTGTACTGAAACTTGTAAATATTTAGTTATATTTACCCTGACACATATATCTCTTTTCAACTTCAAATACACTTTAAAAAATTAATTCACGTATAATGTCATTTTCTCTAAATGTTTTAGCATAACAGTTTTAAATATCAGACAGATTAAGACCACAACAGCCTAAGAAGTCTTTGGATACTTAAATGATAAGTTTCTGTTGACTATTTATTGTAATACAAATCTCTTTCTTCCATTAATGGACTTATTCAATTCTCCCCTAAACACGTCTTTCTTCTTCAATTAGTTTTATTAAAAAGCAACACATACAAACTTTTTGGCTGTCAGATATTAAAGGAATGATAATAAATCTTTAAACTCCTATGACATATACTTGACTTGTTTAGGGATATCACAAATAATTGTTACCTAGTTTCCTTTCTTTAAAAAACCAGATAAGGTAAACTACATGTCTAAGATACAAATTCTCATATTTCTGTGAAAATGCAGCTATAGATGTCATCATGAGTAGGGACTTTAACAATGTCATAAAAATTCAATGTCTCTATAAATTTATGCTGTTGAAAATGTCGACATTTATGGTAACTTCTACAAGGACATATTTTAAAATGACACTAAAACTTGATGCAGCAACTTTTATTTAGTTAAAAAGTAAGATTATAAAACAAAAACATTTACTCTAATTTTTGAAACTGTCAACATAGATAATTAATTTTTTAAATTTAAAAATTATGTCATGGTTTGATGGGTACTTAAAAATCAGCTCACTTAAAAAAAGCAGAAAAGCATGTTCATGTATTATTCAAATTAACGGTTAATTGCTGCATATAATTAATATTCATGTACAATGAATACAGACATTTAATACCTGATAAAATTATTAATATGCAAACATATGGTGATTCTTATTTAAAAATCATAATCACAGATTTATATTAGTAATCTATTTTCACTCATTTCATATCCTAGAGCAAGCACAATTACTATTTTGATTAATAAAAAAAAATAAAATCTTTATAGTAAGATTGTCCAAATCTACAAATTCATGCTGAAGGATATTTTCTTTTTTAACAATAGAAGTTCTTTTGCAATGAGAAATAGTAACCTCATTTAATGGTCTTTTTTTGGCAACTTTAAAAGAATCAAAGGAACTTCATATTCAAAGCTAATATCTAAATCATAAAAGCTGCCATTGACATTCTAGATATATTTTGATAGTGCTAGTTGTGGGTATGAAACTTTGGCAATGATTTTAAAAATTCAATCAGAATCTCTCTCTCTTTTCCTTTCCCTATGGCTGGGCAACTTGATACCCACCAGAATGCTCAGCCTTATCCTGGAAAAAATTCTGTCTTTAGAATTAGGGATTCGGAGGCTCCAGTCCAACACTAAGGAACAGGCTTGCTGGCTCTTGAGCTCAGACACTGTATTACAGTTCCTACACATGAGGTATTGCTATGTGAGCATTTCCTGAGATCACCGTGCTTACATTTAACTGAGTAATTTTATTGTTTCAAAATTTCTATCTTAAAAATGTGTAGGTGTGAAGTTTAAGTGATGATTCTTGTAGATAAAGATGCCTCAACCACAAATCAATATAATGCTATTAATGTTACTGATATATTCTTCCATGATTTACTATGTATCCTCATAGTTGAATGTGTTCAGAAGTAATCTGTCAAATAAGTATCTTGCCTATCTGAAAGGGATAGAGTTTCAAGTTGAAAGACAATTTCTAAGAGCTTATAGAATCATTCAGACTTCCAGCAACTAATTACTATCTCTTTATATAATAAAAAGAAATCATGGACTATAACCTCTAGGAAGATCGAATAGACATAATTTTCTTTATTTATGTTACTAAGTGTAACTGAAAACCTTGGACATTATATATAAAACAGAAATAAAAAAACTCTGGAAGGTGGAGTGAAGAAAACAGGTGGGCCAGGGGACTTTAGAATACAAGGAACAATGTGATAGTGAGTTCTCTATCAAAATAGTCTAGGTTTGGGTTTTATAAAGTAGCCAACTTGGAACTGTTAGGGGAATAGAAAATATAAAGCTCCAATGAAATCCTGCTTTCCCTAACTAAAGGATTAGGAAAGAGGCAGCCTGGGAAAACAGAAAACTTTTAAACAATAATTGCCCTCTTCTTGCCACAGAAAGAAACTGTGGCCACATTCCCGCCCATGACAGCAAAAGCCAGAAGAGAACCCTAAACATCCACCCTTTTGAGGCTGTTAACAGAGCATCCCAATCTCCATCCAGGTGATGTCAGAGAAGGCCTAGTTGGGAGCCAAGACTTTTGTCCTCATTAGGTTGTTATGCAGTCCCCTCCTTTCTGAATGGTGTAGGGCAGCAGTCTCCAACTTTTTTGGCACCAGAGACCAGTGCTCCTATGAAAATCGAATGCCTGATAATCTGAGGTGGAGATGAGGTGGAGCTGAGGTGGTGATTATAGTGCTGAGGAGAGGCTGCAAATACAGATGAAGCTTCACTCACTCGCCTGCTGCTTACCTTCTGTTGTGCAGCCCGGTTTTCTACAGGCCACAGATTGATACTGATCCACAGCCCAGGGATTAGGGACCTCTGGTATAGGAGAGATCAAGTGAGAAATCTAAACTCTCACCCAAACTTAAAAATAATGAGCCATCCCCCTTGCTCTGTCTTGTTTGTGTTGTTTCAGAAAAAGACCTAGTAGAGTTGAGAATTGAAAACACAACCTTGAACACAAATGTTTATAGCAGCACTGCTCACCGTAGTAAAAAAAGTAGAAACACCCACATGTCCATAAACTGATAAATGGACAAACAAAATGTAGCATATTCATACAATAGATCATATTCAGCCATAAAAAGGAATTAAGTAGTGATATATGCTCTAACACAGATAAATCTTGAAAACAGCATACCGTTGGAAGAAGCAGACAAAATATTCACATATAGTGTGATTCCATTTATACTAAATATCCAGAATTAAAAAATTCAAATTTGTTGTTGGCAGTAGTTGTTGGGAGGGGAGGATGGTGATTGACTTTACAGAATATGGAGTTTGCTTTTGAAGTGATAAAAATGTTCTGAAACTATGTAGTTATGATGGTTGCACAACATTTGGATCAGCTAAATGACACTGAATAATACACTTTAAATGCTTTAAATGATACATTTTATATTAAGTTTATTTTATTAAAATAAAAATAATTAACACACTTAAGTCTTAATACGTTGGTAATCACATTAAATTTAAATGGTCTAAATAAACACGAATTAATAGACAAACATTGAGAGTAGATCAAAAAGTATGACCCAGCTACATGTTGTTTATAAGTAACTCAATTCAAATGTAATGATATGAGCAGTTAGAAAGTTAAAAGATGGAAAAATATATATATAATGCAAACAGTCAGATATTAGCATCATAAACTATACTGCAAGACAGAATTATCAGAAACAAAGAAAGAAACTATTTGCTCAACAGATTGTACTTTGTCATGAAATCACCTTGATGCCTTTATAAAATATCAGCCAATTAAAAATGTAAAGGTTTATTTTTGGACTCTATTCTATTGCATTGTTTTGTATGTCTATCATTATCCTACTCAACATACAATTGTATAAATATATCACCTTATGTTTCCTTTCATTTACCTTTGTTACACATTTAGGTTGTTTCCACTTTTTTTGGCTATGAGGAATAATGATGTGATGAATTTTCATGGGTAAGTCTTAGTGTGGATGTATATACGTTTTCATTTCTCTTGTGTATATATGTAGAAATGGATTTGCTGGGTCATGTGGATACTATATCTAATCTTCTGAACTACTGCCAGACTATTTTTCCAAAGCAGCTGCAGCATTTTATGTCCTCATCAGCAATATATGAGGGTTTTAATTTTCTATGTCCTTGTCAACACTTATTATTTGCGTTTTCCATTATAGTTAACCTAGTGGCTAAAAAAAAGTATATCATAGTGATGTTAATTTTCATTTCCCTAATGATCAATTGAACTTTTTTTTCATGTGCTTAATAGCCATTCATGTGTCTTCTTTGGTTAAATAGTCATTTAAATAATTTGCTTATTTAAAAAAATATTAATTTGTTTGCCTTTTTATTGTGGAGCATTAAATGTTCCTTATATTTTCTACATAGAAGTCCTTTATTAGATATAATGATTTGCACATATAGTCCTTAAGACTGTAGCTTATTTTTTGCTTTCAAACATTGTCTTTTGAAACATGTAGTTTCTAGTTTTTGACTAAATAGAGATCATCATTTTTTTCTCTTTTATATATCATGCTTTGGCTATTGTACCTAAGAATTCAGCCTGAACCAAGACCATGAAAATGTCCTAAATTCTATTCTAAAATTTAAATAATTTTAGCTTTTACATTTAGGTCTATAATCCATTATGAGCTAACTTTGTAGGTGCTATAAATTGAGTCTTAATTCACATTTTTGTACATATACATTCAATTATACCAGAACTATTTGCTAAAAAGACTTTCTTTTCCCATGGAGTAATCTTGGCATCTTTATAAAAAAACAACCAATCATAAATATATGGGTTTATTTTGAGGCTCTCAATTGTGTTTCATTGATCGATATGTCTATCATTATCTTAGTACTACATTATTTTGATTACTGTAACTCTATACAGTTTTTTGAAACCAAGAAGTATAGTCCTCCCAATTTTCTCTTCTTTTTGGAAATGGGTTTATTTCAGGTACATTGTGTTTCTAAATAAATTTTAGGAGTAGTTTGTCAATTCCTATCAAAGGACCTGCTGGCATTTTGATAGGGATTACACCAAATCTATAAATCAATTTGAGGAGAATTGTTGTCTATAATATTTCTCCTATTCTATAACATGTATTGTCTTTCTTTTTGTTTAAATCTTTTTAAATATCACTTAACAACATATTGTAGTTTTGGTTGTAAATACTGAACTTTGTTTAGTTTAATACTTTTTTTTAAATATTCCATTCTTTTTTATTTTATTCTGAATGATATTACTTTGTTAATTTCATTTTTGTAGGGTCCATTGCTAGCATGTAGAAGTATAATTGATTTTTATATATTGATCTTATATCCCAATACAGTGATGAACTAGTGTATTAGTTATACAATTAAGAATAAAAGCAGATTTTATTCTTCCATTTCATTCTGGATGCCTCTTTTTTTTTTTTGTCTTGTTTTCATATTACGCTAAATTGAACATCCAGTACAATGGTAAATAAAAGAGATGAGAGTGGAGATATTTCCTTTGTTCCTGATTTTAGAGGGAAAGATCACCATGGAGTGTGATATTAGCTATAGTTTTTTTTTTGCAAATAATCTTCACCAAATTCTCTTTCTAATTTATTGATAGTTTTTATTATAAATGAGTGGTGGATTTTGTCAAATGCTTTTTCTGCATCTAATATAATAAAGAAAAGTTATTAAGAATCAATACTTTTCTGCATACAAGAGAGATATAACTGGTAGAGAACTTCAAAAAAAATAACTTGGCAATGCAGATGACTTCTCAAAATCAAAGCCATATATTTGCATGATTTGGTTAGGGATTAATTCTAGGTTTTCAGCCCTATCAGAGAAGATGGAACATTTTTTAATCATTCTGATTACATTTATATTTGTATTAGGATTTCTGAAGTTGCTTAAAATCAAAACTAAAAAGCAGCCAGTTATTAAAGAAAAATGTCATATTCTTCTTCAGCTGTGATAACAATGAGCGGAATCATCCCTTTTCATTACTTACTGATCTTAAACAATTCCTTTCATCTTATTGAGGAACTTATTCATAGCATGATGATTTAAACATTTTTAGTATATATTTAAAATTCTGAAATTTAACAGTATTTTCATGTATTTGTTCATATGTTTATGGCTTTATGTCAAATACTACTGAGTTTCTATGTATGCTAATGACATTTTTATTTTTTTAAATTTATTGGCATGACTATGAATAGATGTAAAGAAAAAATGAATAAATATAGGTACATGTTGTAAGCAAAGTGGTGATGGATATGGCAAAATTTTAAAAAATGATATGACAAATGACCCAAGTTTAGGAAGCAATGTCTTATTGTGAGAATAAATAAATCTTGGTGGTGGCCTCAGATTAATACATAATTTTAAATGATGCTGAGAGAAACACTAGATTAAAAATGATCTAATATAATTTGAATGCAAATTGAATAGTATAAAAATAAAAGCTAACACATAGAGATATACACACAAAATAGAAGCATAAGGCTCTTCAATTAATGATATAACTTGAATATTTATTAATACAAACATATAAAACTATGTTTCTGTATCCCCTCTTTAGACCTCAGGTACACGTTGAATTAATCACATTCTTCATATTATGGCATGATATATTCATCAGTTTGTTAAGACTTTTGCATTTTTAAATATTTTTTCTTAATATCTTCAGTTTTAACAGAATTACTACCACTCCCCAAGTAACATTTACTCTAATATACTTTAAAATATATTCTTGCATGTATATAATTATGTGAAAAAATAGCTTTAAGTCTCATATATATATATATATATATATATATATATATATATGCACTTAGTTTACATTTACAAAAATGATATTTGCCATAAATCTTAATTCTGCTTAGTTTTTTTCAGATAATATTAGATTTTTAAGATTAATTGCTGCTTCTAAATATTTTGTAGTAATTCATTTTTTCCTCAAAAAAAATAAAACATGGTTAAGTTCTTGACACAAATCATATTCTTAACTTATCTTAGTTTAAAACCAGTATTTCCTTAAAACATTTTAGAAATAAAGTCAGATTTTTAATAATTTACAAGTATTGTTTCAATGCCTTTTAACTAACTATGGATTGCTCAGAAAATTATGAGCCTTAAAATTATTAAGCTTAGGTACACATTTGATACGGATATTTGCCTGTTTTACTAGCAAGGTAACATATGAATGAATTTTTTAATATACCCATTCTTATATAATTTACCAATGTACTTTTTAATTAAGTACTTTTGATGTCTATGTGGACATGGAAGACTTCTGGTCAGAAGACTTCTTAGAAGTAGAGGGACATTTCTGAGTGTCTGTCTCTATGTACTGTTTTTTTCTCTGAAGTAAATTAGTTCATAGAAACCACAGTGTTTTAATGCAAATTGATTCGTGTTAAGAAATATTTAATGTACACAATTTAAAATGGTGTTTTAAAACAATTACAGTGATAACATGTGTAGACAGTAAACTTTATTTTTTAATAGTCTCTTCATTTAAATATACTTATTGTGTATTACTTGTTTGACAATTTAGCAAAGAAAGGCTATTTGCACTTATGTAGTATCCCATAAACTGGAATTTCATTAACATTACTGTTTCATGTAAACAAATTATTAACTGAATTATTAAAATAGTGTATTTTTTTCTTAATAAATCACTGGGTTGCGAGTCTACACTTTATAGTTCACAACTTCAGCCTATTGCAATTTGGTCTAGTGAACTGATTGTCTTATCAAATGTTCAAACTGGGAAAACCACCTAACATCTCTGTGTGCTAATTTTCACATCTAAAAAAATAGGGGATGCAATAATATGCCCTTCAGAGGCCTGCAAAGAGATTATAACAATGCTTAACACATAATATGAGCACAGCAAACTAATTGTGATTTTTTTAAAAATTATGAACAGTATATGGCCGTGTACTTACAAATGTGCAAATGTTCTCATACTATGGTTATTTTTCTTTATCATTTTACACTGAATGGGAGAAAGTATGATCAATGAAAGACTAAAACCTTTCTCAGTTTTACTTGTACCTCACACACATCTAAAAATTTTGTATTCATCTAATGTCTACTATTCAAACTTGAAGCATTTAGGATTTTTAACTTCCAAGCATATATATAGAAAACACCATTACTTTTAAATTGTAAGCTATTTGTTCAATCATTTTACAACATAAAAGCTTATGTTAATCTGAGTCAAATGATGAGTTTAAGGATTTTAACTTGAAATTATCCCTGATTGAGGAATGATAATTATCCAAGTATTGCAATTATAACTAATGCCTTATCATTGGAACTCCTATTTTTCATTAATATTTTATCCTTTACTTTTAAACTAGATATTACTCTGACAAGAATATTATTCCAGATTTAATAAGGGATAAAATTTGTAAAGAATTTTGATATACCAAATTTGATATAACAAATCACACTAATTTGTGTCTACAAAATTATGCGGGCCAGAAGTAAAAACCAACAACCTCTGCTTTTTCTGTTACATGCAAGAGGCTGTGACCATATATGCTAATTGTATATTATTGCCACAGAAACATTATCTGACACCAACATGAATGACAGTCTGCAACACTTAGAGTATTATTACCTCAAAGAGACATTTTTCTCTTCAGAACTTGGTAGCTATATATAACAGCAGTTTCCAAGCAGAGATCTTTATATCTGTTAAAATTAAAATATTTTAACAGAGTTTCTAATAAATGTATTTAATTGACCATCATTACTTCACCCTAGGTCTAGGACTCACATGAGTAGAACATTTTTACTAGAATTGACCATATGTTCTCTCTTTACCTCTCTGTCTCTCTGTCTCAGTCTCTCTCTCTCTCTCTCTCTCTCTCTCTCTCTCTCTCTCTCTCTCTCCTTTCTCTCTTTCTCCTTTCTCTCTCTTTAATGGGTCATAGGTTCTATATCTAGCAATAGAGGGCTACCCATTTCACATCAGCCTTCCCACTGAAAATCATAAAATATACCAAATTAAATATACATATAATTTACATGATATATACTTGCATTGTAATTATATATATATGTGTTATATTGTATATAGAACATATGTTATATACATTTGCACTTAGTAAGTGTATACACACATGTATGTGTGTGTGTGTATTTATTTATTTATTTATTTATTTATTTATTTATTTAAGACTTATCTGTATGTATTAAAGGCATCAGAGAGCTATCTGGGTTGCAATGACTTGCAGGCAAAGAAACAATGCTAGAAGTAAAGGAAGCCCAGTAAGAAAAGCCAGACATTGGCACTACTTTTTCTGAATTGGTTTCTGCTTATTTCAAAATTATAGTTGAAAACTTGAGAAGTTTTTGAGAGTTTCATGAGGCTAAAAGTACAAAATTTGAAGTCTAATATTTATCCTGGTAAATTCTGTGGATCTCAGAATAGAATCCTAAAGGGCTACTTTGTAAGAGGAAGGTAAACGGGTTATAGAGCTGTCTTTACAAGGACTGAAGCCACCTTTTATATCAGCTCAATATCTGACTAGATAAACATGATGGATCACCAACTTGACCTTATGCTAAGATCAAAAGTTGAATTTCTAGGAAGGAAGATAGTATAATCCAGAGCTTTATATGATCCCTAAACATTTTCATTCTCAATGGCCACCATTCAATAGAAAACAACCAGGTATACACAAAACTAGGAGTAAAATAAACAATATATCAAAGACTAAAATTATTGAAAACATTTAAATAAAAATATGATTATTGTGTTTAAGATAATGTAGAAGTTGTGCAGGTAATTCCAAACAATAAAAATAGAAACTTAATGAAAAATACAATAATTGAAATTTAGAACTCAGTGAATAGGTTAATAGCCATTAGAGACAAATAAAGAAAGAACTAGTGATTAGAATAAAATGTCTGGATTAAAGCATGAAATGGCAAGGGAATGTATGATTAAAAAAAAGTACAAAAGGCATATTGCAAATTATAAAGAGATCTAAAATTACATGTAACTGATGTCTCAGAAGAAAAGAAAATGCAACGATATTTAAAGAGATGAGTCAATATTTTTCAAAAATGATGAAATATATTAAGCGCAGATTCAAGAAGTTCTAAGCTGAAAAATACCACATGAAGACACATCACTCAAAACTTATATTTAAAAAATAACATAAGGATGGGATGATTTTGAATGCAACCAAAGAAAAGAGAGTTTATTGGTTCTATATTAGCAACAATAATTAAAGTTGAGTTCTGAAAATAAACAAAGCTAAAGAACAACAAAATTTTCTTTAAAATGATGAAAATAAAATGCTGATGTATAATTCTGTACCCAGCAAAAATGCTCTTCACAGTGAAGGCAGAAATAAATGTATCTCCAGAGAAACAAATGTATTATATGGGATATTATTCCCCTGATCTGGCTAAAATTTCTGGATATTAATAACTATAGATCAAAACCAAAAAAAAATGTTTGAACTGGTCAAAAAATATAAAATAATTATTCACTGAAAAATTGAAATAATAAAAGCTTTTTATTTTTAAAATACCCTCATGGAGTGGTGCTAGAAGACATATGCCATGGTTGAATCTCCTTTCAAGTCTTGTTTAATTCAACATTAAATATTTTTCCTCTATATCCAGCTAGAATCTGTTTCAGATTTAGAACCTCTCTACCTTAAGCTTCTTTTAAGAACCTGACCCCTTATAGCACATACTGCTTTTCTAGCCAGTTTAAAATTTCTGAAGGTTCAGAGGGAAAAAAGAAAAGGAGAAATACTAAAGGTAAAGGAAACACTTTTATACTTGGATGACACCCTGTGAACTCTGTTTCCCTGAACCTGGCAGAAGTTTAAATCTGACTCTTCCTTTCCAGCAGCTCTTTCATAGATTTTCTGAGATTGTGTGGTCCTCTCCCCTGAAGATCCCTTCTTCAGGAAAACTAAGGAATCCTTTCTCATTCCCTAGAATTTCTCTTCCAGTTTCTTCTAAGTCTCTCTACTCTGTAGGTCACCCTTTTAAATAGAATCCAAGATGCTGCTAATCAACACTCCTTCTCGTGTGGTCCACAGCTGGTGCATGAGGATACTTGCATCCTCATTTTTAACGTATTCAGAGAACACAGTACTATAACACTATTGTAACAGTCTCCTGATCCACTACTATAAGACTTAATCTCTTGTTTCTAGATTTCCCAAGCAGGAGTCAAACCCTAGTCTACTATGTGACTCAAATATAGGGTAGGATACCTCCTGGAAGTATCATATCCCATTAGTCTGGGTAAAGGTGTCTCACAGACTACCTTTCTTAAAAATTATTCCACTCACAAAAATATTTAAACCTCTCTACATGTATTCTGACCGTTTTTGGTTGTTGTTTGTCCTTAATGTGGCTGTAGATTTCAAGAGTTTTGAAGTTTTCTGTGAAAATTGGCGTATGTGTGTTTCTACTCAGTTTGAATCTTAACTCTCTGATGTTATACTGCCTATCAATTTTGATACCCTCTTTTCATTGGCTCTTTATGTATGTTTTTGAATGGTTGAATGAATAATTATTTTAATTTTGATGCAAGAATTTCTAAATACTTGCTTTCTATATTAAATTTAGTATATTTGAATTCTGAAACCATGGAATATAATCAATGTAATTATATTTAAGCATGAGAAGATGCTCATTTTAAGACCAAGAAAAGAGAGAATTATGGCTTTTAATTTCACTTACATTCAAAATAAATATTATTCCTACTTAAAAATAAGAGTCAAGGACTAGCGACTAGAAATAGGCTAAAAAGAAAAATAGAATTCCAGGTCCTATCAGTGAGAATGAAAATTTTGTCAGAGAATCTATACTTGAGAGACAAAGGAAAAAGGAGTTTGGTGAAGTTGGATAATCCAGATGTATATCCCAACCTGTGATGATTACTCAAAGTAAGGTTATTCTGAGTGTTGCCTGTCATTAAAGCAAAGACTTTGTTAGATAGTCTCTCCAGTAAAGAGCAGCTTTAAGTACAGTAAACCTATTTTACACATCAGTGCATCAAAGAGCATACCTCTTTAAAATATGATTGTCATGGTTGTCATCATATCAGTGAAAAAAAAAGTGGCGAGAGCATTAAAAGAAACTTTACTGAGCATATCATAGAGGGTGGGGGAAGGGGAAAACTCTCATACAGCTGAAGACATATCCTTTAACTACATATTTGAGCCTTACCTTGTGATCATTCCATGAGCTTACCTTACACAATTCTTTTTACACCAATGAATTTGAAGGAATGAACTTTACATGAAGTCTCTGCAATTCTAAAGTGTATATACTGACATTCATTACTATAGGAGAGCTTTGTAATCTGAGGATTCTTGAGTGGCTGATATATAGAGATTTATACATTTACTGCTGCTCTTAAAAGCTAAAAATTGGATGTCCCTACAGTACATACTCACTGGAGTTTGCACTTTTAGAATATAATCCTCTTTTTTTCTGAATTTTCTACCTCAAGCCCAACATTTCTCTGAACAAATGAGAGGTATATAAAACACTTGACATTAAGAAGATTTTCTTGTAATTTTCAGGTCCTGTGCATTGTCTTCAGTGTGTATTATGAATTTATTTCAAATGGGTAAGGATACTTTGCATAATGAGGCAGAGCTTTTAAACAAGATAGTCTTGTGTATAAGGCATTGTTCTATTTTTTGAAGCTTAGCTCTGTCCTAGTTACACAAAATGCAAGATTTAGAAGCCTGTAAACCAATAATAGTTATTCAATCTAAGCTGTAAGGGTAACTTACTATGGGCACTGAAGGTTGAGATGGGATATTGTATTTGCATATATACAGTATATGGAAAACTATTCTACCATTTTATGGAGCAGCAATCATATTTAGTTTAATGTCTTTTAAGTCCCATAAAATGATATTAGGAAATTTTGCTATTTGGATGGTGAGCAATCAAAGCTGTGGTGTTAACTCATCATAACACTACTAGTTTGACTCTTCAGGCTTCATTAATTTGGGGATATAAATATCCAGATCAACTAAATGGAATCAGAACGCTTCTATTTCAGGTTTAGAGTAGGCTGAATGAGCTTGGTACCCTTTTTACATTTGTGGTTAGGGACTCTGCTTGCCTACCCTCTGATTGCATGACCATCTCAACAAGAATCAAGATTAACGTATATCAGCAATTCTCAACTTTATACCATAACTCTCTTGAGGATCCACTAAAATAGGTATGCCTCAAATCATTTCCTCCACCACTTTCCTCATCCTTTTTCTCTTGTGCATCAAGCACTAGTCCAAAATGTGTTCTGTGGCTATTTCAAGTAATAGTATTGCAGAGCTAAACTGTAGCAGCTTGGAAAGTCTAGAAATTATTATAGGTTCAATTATCTAATTCTTATCATCTATATTTTGCCAACTGAATATTTGGAGTTCGTAAGTTCTGTCTCTTCCACCTCTCTTGGAACTCACTAACTGGTCCTTGAAATGAGGAATGGTGACCTACAATGAAGTTAAAATATTTAAATAATTTAGCATACAGACTAGAAACAAAGTAAATTGTTTTTGTTAGGGAAATGTTATCAAAATGGACAATATTTCTACTTGTATTCTGGGGTCTAATTCTCTATATCTACTTATAATGGGACAACAAGTTATTTAAAATAATAATTTTTCTTATTTTTTAAAAAAATTCTACATATATTTAGTTAATTGAGATTTTTGTCTTATTTTGTTCTGAGAGAAGTCCCTCAGAGGCAGCCATATGACTTAACGCATGATCCCCACATATTTAAAACTAAGTGTGTTTTAAGGACTCTTCTTGCTTATTATATGCATCTGTGGAATAATTTGAAGAAGAGAGTTCAACATGAAAGGCAAATTCTTATTTATTGCTGACAATATGGAATGGAATACTTGTAATCTCTACCCAA
The DNA here is from genome assembly GCA_004027375.1 of Macroglossus sobrinus. Taxonomy (NCBI): domain Eukaryota; kingdom Metazoa; phylum Chordata; class Mammalia; order Chiroptera; family Pteropodidae; genus Macroglossus; species Macroglossus sobrinus. The sequence continues at coordinate 203,031 of PVKZ01001815.1, read as the reverse complement.
AATTGAAATCTACACAACATTAAATAAAAAAGCAAACATATATATTATTAGCTTATAGTTTTGCATATATTGTCTCACAGTAACATTTATTACTATATTGTTATTGTGAATATATGCACTTAATTTTAAGTTAAAAATATTTTGGCAGTTCAGACAATATTTGTAAAGTTATTCAATAAAAAGTATGTTCTAAGTTTTAAATAATAAATTTTTAAATGTCTGTTTGAAAGATAATTCATTTATAGATTGATGATCTGTTGGAACACATTCAACAAATGAGCATTGTAATCCTAATTGATCTCAGTAAATTGTTTTACACTCTTAAAATATTTCCAATCATCTTTTAGTCCATTACCAGACCGCATGCAGAAGATATTGATCAATACCATTGAATAATACCTATTTAGCAGATTTTATTTTTCATATTTCTGGTTTCCTACAAATATTTTGAGCTTGTTTCAGAGTAACTATAATCCAGAAAAACAGACATCTGATGAGAAAAAAATGACTAAATGATTTGCTTTATAGAAAATTAACAATAATTAAAATTTGTGAATAAAAATATAGATTAGTTTAATTCATTAAAAACTTTAATAATTCCTAGATTATTTTCAATTGTGAGTCCAAAGTTTATTTTTAGTTGCATAATTCAGATTAGGATAGATAATTGCTCCTTCATCTTCTGAACTAAAATTTATTTTTATATAAATAAATGAAAATTATATGCTATTACTGAGAAGTAAAAATAGATAATTATATTACTGTAATTTAATACCAGGTTGAATTTTTTATCAAATTATTTGTTTTATAGTTAAATATAACTGAAGAACATTGTCATCTCTTTCTTCAATATATAGGGATTTCAAATCATATATTGGTATTTACCCTTATTTGCTTACTAGGAACATTGTTAGAAGATTCTTTTCACAGCTCAGATCCATTATGTCCTGGAATGTCAATTGAAAGTTGTTTGTTTGGTTTCCAGTAGAGAGTTAGTTATTGTGTATCTGTCTGCACTATTCTCATTGTGAGTGACAATCATAGACTATTCTGCTGAATACCACCCCTGTCATTGTTGGCGTTTGCTACTTGACGATTTTCTCTTTTTTCACCTTACTCTTTACAAGTGGATAGAAAAATCAAGTAATTCATCAGAAGACATACAAAGTTAACTCAGTTTTCAAAACCCTGCCTGCTGTCATTTTCTATAGTTAAGATTTTTACCTGAAGCATTGACTGTCTCACCCTGACATCAGACTGCAGTAATTAATCATTAAATAGTGATTGAGGCAGTGGACCCTGGAAAATATCTCCATACACTACCATATGCTGGAGCCAGCTGCAAGCTAGTACTTAGAGAGAAGCAGCACAGAGGAGAACAGTGCCTGACAGTTCCCTGCTGTGAAGTCCAAGTACAGTGTGCCTCCAACTAAGGGCCAAAAACAGAACGCTTGCTTGTGTTGACCTTCATTACCTGACACTGTTTAAAAGATAAAATGTCAGTGTTAATGTACTGGAAGTTTAAACATTTAATCACATTTTAATGAGTAAGCCAGCATTTTTCACACTTTAACATTTATTATTTTTCTTAGTTCTTTTTTTCCTTAACAACAGCAGATCACTTTAGCAAAATGTATCCGTTCTCAAAAAAAGAAACTGACCACTCACTAGAAAATCAAATAAAACAAATCTAATCTATTTATTTTTTAATTAAGGAATTTTTTTTGTATATAAACCTACATGAATGTCGCCTTCAAATATTTAAAGGGATATTGTGTAGAAATAAAGTAAATCTATTATCTATTTCTCTACAGGCAGTTAATGGAACTCAAAAGTGCAAGTGATTAAAGGGTATATTTGAACTTAAAGAATTCATTAACAATTAGAAATAATAATGCTACAGCTTCTGTCATGAGAGAGGGAGCATCCCATCATATATAGGGTCTCATTTTATAAAAATGTAGTGAGGATGTAGTAGGTACATTTGAATGAGTGGAATTAGTAGATCACACGATCCTATTGAGTTTTAAATTTATGTTAACAAGTGATAACTTATATTTATCATTGTATAAGATAGTCTATTGAATTTAAAACTGATTTTAAACTGATTTTAACTTGAATTTAGAACTAATTTTGAAATCTGTTCAAAATAAGAAATAATATTTTTTTGCTTATTGATTATAAGGATAATTCTTGTTTGCAATAAAGATTGTATTTTATTTCTTTTTATTTTATTTGTTCTGAAATAAAATGAAAATTTTGTTCTGCTTGCATTAAACAAATTTTATATATTGTCTCTAGTACTCATGCATATGTAGCCAGCATTCATGAATTTTCTTTTGAGCAAAAACCATCAGAATTGATTGCTAAATTTACATCTGGAGAAAGCTTTCTAATAGGGTTTTTTTTTTTTGGTAATTTTAGATAATATTAAAAAATAGAAATATAAATCAAGCTAAACAAGGCTGCAAAAAAGTGTATGATTGAGAACTTCTGTCTTTAGGTATTACTATTATTTTTCCCATTAAAGATGCAGCAACCCACGTATTAGAATAGTTAAATAACAGTCCCCAACATACTGCATATAATATCTGAGTATAGAATTGAAATATTTGAACATGACAAATTTCTTGCAGATTTCAGATTAAGAGAGTTTTTTGCCACCTATTTTAGCTATTATCATGTAGACATCAAGCTTTGCTTATCTCAGTTAAAAGTACATGCATAATAGATGAGGAATAAGTTATTTGCAAAAAAATGAATTTTTTAATAAGTTAAAAGATTACAGATTTTTTGGTTTACTCCTTTTTTTTAATCTAGAAATTGTTGTTACTTTGTTTGTTTACTTGATTCTATGCCAGAAACATTTATAGAATAAAAAATATAAATTAATATATTTTACAACTCTATGTACATGTGCAGCAATGCTTCCCTCTTGGATGACATTAGTTGGCTTTCAGTGGCACTTTTTATTAGTATCTGTATATACAAGTGGTGCATTATGCTTGCATTTGGGTGCATGATTCTTTTAAGAAAGAACTGAAGGATTTAGATGAAAGGGATATTTGAGGTTGTCTTTTGAGTTGCTGCAATTTCGTGGTTTTCTTTCTATCATGAGAATTCAATTCAGGGAGGGTTCACAAATGGAAATTACTTGATAAAATGTGTGAACACAAGCTTTTTGACAGTTAAAGGTTCTTGTCATTATGACCTTTAGTTTATATTTTCCCTTTTCTTAAGAATTCAAATGTGTTAATTTTTTATGCACAATTTTAGATCTCCACTTTACTTGAGTTAGTGCTGGGTGCCTTCTACTTCTGCTTTTAAAAATAACAGCTGGCTTATTTGAAGACTTAGTTCACTAGTTACTGATGCTTGTTTAGTATAGAGCTTCTGTGCCTTTCATGATGGACAGGTGTCTCTAGTTTCATTGAGATTTTACTACAAAATTGTATATTAATGTCTAATACCAAAGAATAAAAGAATAAAGTGGTATTTCTAAAGACATAGATTTCCGAGTTCTTAATTGTCTTTAAATTTTTTTCAGATTGATTCAGATATATATTTTATTTTTATGCATCTAATTTTAGTTTACTTTTTGGGTCATATAACCTTGAAATATGAATATTTTCCTGACAAAGCATATTGGAAAAAAAGCTTCAAAATTGATGGTAAGCACTAATTTATATTTTTCATGGGGAATTAATGCTTCTGTAATGATCAAGATGAGTAAAATTCTTGATTTAAGACTGAAATATCTGTTTTATCTTGACATTCTAAAAAAAGTTTTTTGAAGTTAGATTTATCAGAAACAATTCTTTTTTAAAAATTGTTTTTTTAAAAAAACTATATATGTGGATATATACTTTTTTAGAAAAACAAAAAACCAAAAAATCAAAACCCTCAGAAGATCTCTACCTTGATAATGCAGTTTGAATTAAATTAGGCAAATTTGGATGGTCATTTATTAGTGTTATGAATGAGGCAGTATAGGAGAGAGTAACAAAAGTTGGCACCTTGTTCCTGTGTTAATGTCTTTGGCAAACTCTTGAAACGGAAAATGTGCCATTTACAAACTTTGACTAGCACATATGGCCTCAAATGAATTTATGCCACTAATGGGTATGCACGAGTTCAAGCCCTTTGTGTGGCATATATCTAAATAAATACCAATATTTTTTTAAAATTTAAATGGAATGAAATGAGGCTACTTGAGAAGTACTGTACATCCATCTAACTTAATTTCATGTGAAGAACAGTTTCTTAGAAAACATTAAAAGTCTTTCACAGAATAAACATGAAGCAATCAAAATCATTTTTAATTAAAGTTCTTTCTCAGTTCACTAAGAAATACTGTGAGAATGTGAAACTATATTAATGCACTCCATTATGACTTTGACTATATTTTACAACTTGAAAAATTTTCATTTTTATGGTGTCATCCGCCTGCTACTTAATAGAAAATGTTTTATTGACATTTATGTTCTTTACCTAATGATGTGTATTTAAATGATGGCTGCCATCTTCATTAGAAGTGACTCTTGAAAGAGTAATAAGAGAATAGGGAAACCTGGTCTCATTTTAATTGTACAAACTAAGAATATAACCTCGGGCTAAATATTTTACCAATATTTAGCTACAGGGTTTAATTAAAAATACCAAGAGTTGTAACATTGTATGAATGTTTTATTGTGATTTATTATTTCTACTGATCCATGAAATACATGCGTGTGTATACACACACACACACACACACACACACACACACACACACACACATTTATATATATACATACATATATGTTCTATTTTCTATTTGTTCTTAAAAATAAATGTATTAATTATTTTAAAATTCTTTTTTAATCTAAATCCCTTAGTGCTATCAATTATCACCAGAAAAATATCAGGTACGAGATAATAGAAGTCACCAAAGATGCAGTACATTAATATGCCCAGTATTGCTGAGCATTTACCAGTGGAGATCATCTATACTTATTATTGAAGCTCACAAAAATCTTGATTCTTTAAACAATTGATTAATTGTAATTATATTTAGCCAAGGCCAACTTTCTAGCTATGTGAGTGGGCACTGTCAGTCACCCTAGCTGACATCTGACTGTGACTTCTTGAAAAGTTCTACATCAGATCCACCTACTTTAGCCACTTCCAACTTTCTGACTCACAGAAACCATGAGATATAATAAACGAGTAGAGCTATTATATTTTTGGAGTTGTTAAACAGTTATAGATAACTATTAATACTTTTTTATTCACTATAGTAAGTTTATTGGGTATATGGGCTGTGATTTTTCCCCCATCTATATTGCAGATATGCCTGTCACAAAGAGAAAGTTCAATTAATGTTGCCTGAATCTAAATGAACAAATTTAAGCACAATAATTTTTGAAAGAGTAATAAGAGAATAGGAAAACCTGGTCACAAAGGTTTCTCACAATGCTTGTCACAAAGGGGAAGCTCAATGCTTGTCACAAAGGGGAAGCTCAATTAATGTTACCTGAATCTAAATGAACAAATTTAAACACGATCTTCTTGCTGATGTCATAGGTCAGAAGCAGCATAAAAACAATGAAAATCTATTATTTAAACAGTGTAAGAAAGAAGAGTACAACATCGGCTTGGCCAAAAAATCAAAATATTGCTAAATATAATATTAACTATAAATATAATATTGAATAATTTGAAGCAGTAAGGCAATTTATCTAGACACGGTCAAAATCAGTTAACTTATCATAGCAGTCCATAGAAAAGTTTACTCAACATTAGATTTCCTAAGAATTACCTAAAATATTTTAAATGGTCAAAGTAGTTAATTTGTAGTACCTGGACTTCAAATTTTCCAGGTTCATATGTTTTGTTTTGTTTTGTTTTTATATTATATGACATAGCAGTGTTGGATCTCAACTCTCCAGGCACAATGACATAAACAAAACTCCCCACAGCCCCACTACGAAAAAGAAAACTTTGCTAAGATCACTTTAGTTCTGCCTAATATGATACTTGACTATGCAAAATTGGATCCCAGGCTTTTGCCTCAGAGATAAGGCTTGAATTAATTCTCCCCAGCTGTCAACTCTTTTTCTGCATCATTAGATTCTCAGAAAACTGGGTCAAGTTAATCTCACCAATAATACCTCTTTGTTAATTATAGTTTTAGAATATTTTCTTGTCTTTTATTGAGAGATATTATAAGAATGTCATATGTAGAATGCTTCCGTATTATAAATATTTTGGATAAAGAAGTTTATTGAAGTATCTCAATTTATCAGAATTGATTCTATAAATGAATAATTCATTTCAAGTCAAATAAATATTAAAGATTTTGCTAAGTTTAGGTAGAAACAAGATAGGGAAAAAACAAGAAAAAAATGTGAACCAGAACCAGGATTAGACCTAGCATCTGAACATTTTATAAAACCTTTTTAAAAATCATTTTTCAATAAACTAACAAAAATAACTGGGATATAATATCAGAATACTAACATGTCACACATTTTATCAATTATTTAAATGATGATAATTTTATCTCTAATATTGCTTGGCTGTCAGCAGATCATTTTTGTTGTCTTTCTAAATTCTCGTATTGTAAAATGAGTTCGAGTATCTTTAAAAAGAGAATTCTAAATTTCAGTGGACTGTAGTAATATATGTCACTGTCTTGATGCTCTAGGAAGAACAAGTCCAGATTAGGCATAAGATTTACATAATCAATAGCCTAACAATGGAACAACCTATTTGAGCCAACTTTACATAAATATGTCATTGATTTGCCCATTTATTAATTACAGTTTCTCATTTTGAACCTATCTGAGGACTTTTTTACAAATTAAATTTGGCCCAGTTGATATTATAATTTCATTATTTCATGATCAATATAAATAAGAACAAAGTAATAAAGTAATGGTTTCTGTGAAGGAGCAAGTTGCCTAATGCCTCTACAGAAAGACGACAAAGGCACTGCTATAAAAGCAAAAGATCTTGCCAATTCATTTTATTGATTAAAAGTAGATATGGTCATGATAAGGTAAAGAATACAAATGGAAATAAAAAAATATTATGTGGAGCAAATAATTAAATTCTAAAAAAGAAACAAAGATACTCAAGTAATGATCCATATTGGGGATAGTTGGTAACTCTCCCTAAAACCAGCTTTTCCCTTTGCCATTTTCAAAAACTTTTTTTCCTTGCCTTTTCTCAGCCATCATAAATAATAGCGAATTGTCCGAAAGATTTTGTTTGCAACTAAATGAAATTAAATTCTTCCTTTTGGTCTTCTGCTACTGTTAAGGGAACAATTTACAAACTCACCAGTGAGTATCTCAATTAAAATTTAACCTGTGTTTCTGAAACGTTTTCTCAATCAGATTTATTTTAATTAAAAAAGAATAATCTTTCTTATTTGTCCTGTATACTCCTAAAGTCACATTTTCTTTTCCTTTCTCACTAATTTTTTTTCAGAAGATTTTCTTTTTCTTAATTTATGGCAGAAGATATAGCTAAACTCATCATTTAATATCTTTCATGATTTCTACATGAAAGTTACTACTTGTTAGCTTTAATTAGCTTTGCCTGCTACCTTTCACTTCAATGCTATATTTATTTATTTTATAAATATTGTGCTTTTTTTTAAATTTAGTGTCTATCATATCCCCTTATAACATCACATACATGAGGTAAGAAGTCTTGTCTCAAATCTTATCACAGTGTCAACCTCACAGGAGGTGCTTAATAAATATTTATTCAATAAATGAATTCATTGTTAAGTCAATGAAAATGATAAAAAACAACTTAAAAGCTTCACTTGTATAATGGTTAATGTTAAAGTATTAACAATTCTAATAATTGTTAGAATGGCTGATATTGATGCAAACCGTTGGATACACTGTTTGGCATTTTATATTCTTGCCAAACTGTTAACCAGGATAACAGAGTTACAAAAGTGACTACAAGACACTGAGTTTACTTTTGGGTAGTCTCAGCTTGGAGGCATTTCTTGTTGGTCCTTTTATCTAATTTAACTTATTTCTAGAAAAAGGAAGTAGAAGTAAAATGTCAACAGTCAATATTAACTGGGCAGTCCCTGTCTCCCCCCACCCCCAATTTTAGGGTTAAAAATTATATGAATTATCATATGATTTCATTTTTTAAAATGGAGAAATGAGTCCTCAGGTGTCCTTAAGAAACCAGATGACAGTACTGGGGCTTAAATAAGCTCTTTTACAATTCCAATGCCAGTTACATCATTGAACTATGATTTTCTATTAGAACATGAGAGAGATTAAAGAGGTCTGGAAACAGTGGGAACTGAAAAGTTTACATCTTTATTTTTATACAATCATGTATCTTTCAAGAAGTATTTACCAAAGAGTTATAGGAAATAAATATTTATTCAGTAACATAAGCATTTTGATACATTTGAGAGGGAACAGAAGGTATTAACCACATAATAAAATGCAGTATATTGTTTTAATGGAATGAAATTTAAATTATATCATAAACAAAAATAATATAAATAAAATTGCAAACATTACTGATTTTATTTGAATTATTACATTAAGGAAGCATGCACTTATTTCTAACATGTGTGCTTAATATATCCCCATGTTGTTCTTTTAATATAGCACATAAAATATGAAAATTGTTGTACTGTTCACAGAACTTGCAATATTGAGTAACAAACATTAGGGTAGATGAAGAATACATTCTTCTCTCAATCTTGATCTTCAAGTTCCTGCTTTCTGGAAATTTGAAGAAAAGAATAACATAATAAATAACATATTTCAATATATAAAATATTAGAAAATTTACTATGCACGTTCATATATAATGCATTTGTGTAGATACGAGTAAATATCTGTACAGTTTTAGTCAAGAATATAAGCTAAAAACAGTACTTAGTGCTTAAAGTATCTTTACTCAACATTTTTTTATTAGTGATTCAAAAACAGAAGCCTAATCTTATTTTCAAATTTAAAAAGTAGACTGACACCTTTAAAGTATTTACATTTTAGTTATATATAATTTATGTTAATATAATCTCAAAATAACCTAAAATCTCTAAAACCTTTGAGTATTCATAGAAAGAACCTCTCAGTTTTTTGAGAAACTGTCACTTATTAGGGAAAGTGTACTGAGGCAGGGAGTTTCTTGCTAGTACCCTCAAATTACAATAGAAAACAGCCGAAGTTTTTCATTTTCTAAGACAAAAGTCAAATAAAACACTCCTCTCAGTCTCAAAAACGTAATGAAGCTACAAACTAATAGTCATAGCAAATTAATAATGCAAGGTACCTACCAGCATTATAACTTAATAACATTCATTATTTTATTTAGCAAACTTTTGTCATCGAGGTTTTAGAGACTCAGTTCTTAGGCTAAAAGAACATAAAAAAAGCTTACAGTTAAAAATGAGAGAAACATGCAGACATATAATGGGGCAAAATTGTTAACATGTGGGGATCCAGAAGAGGAGATTCTCGCCATATATGCTAAATATCGATGCTCTTTCCTTTTAATATCAACCCAACTCTCCTCACTCACATATCCTCTAAAACAAGAAAAAAAGTTGCCAAGGTTTGGCATCGTAATTAAATGACTGGCAATGAACATTAGAAGCAACAAAATACTCCCTAATTGGACTGAGCAAGAGAGGGTTGAATATGTTACTACCTGTGGGATAACGAATGTACAGGAGGGAATGAAATAAAAAGGGTAAAATAAGATTAAGAGGAGGATACCTGATTGAAAGGAAATCTATTTGTAGAAGAAATAAGAACCTTCCAGGAGTTTCTGAAGTCAAGAGGCTGTGTGATAACAAGTAGTTAAAAATCTATTTTAGTTAACAACATACTTGAAGCACTTAAAATATTTGAAAGAGATTTAAAATGAAAATAGTAGAATTCCTATTGCTCTTTTGAAGACATTGTTTCATGACTTGCCTAAATATATTACTGTTTTTTAAGCAATAAGCAAACAGCAAAATTATTACAATTATTCACTCAGGAAATCTTGAAAGAGGTCCTATCTTGGAAAGAGAGATGACAAATTTAGTCCACATATTTGAATTTGAGATGCCTCTGAAATACCAAAGAGTAGATTTAATGTAGACTGAATATACTGGCCTGAAACTCAGAGGAGATGCCTGGAGAGAGAGACAATCAAATAGGGTTATCAAGACTGGGGGCCAAGAGAAGACTTCCCACAACTCTCACTCATGACAAGAATGCAGGGTCTTTAAAAATTTGATATGTAATATAGGAAATATTTAACTGGCTTTTGGATTATGCTGGTTTTGTAGTCATCCCTTAATCATTATACCCAAATGACAGTTAAAGCTTGCTATAGGAAATCACCTTCAGAATATGAAAAAGAAGTGATAAATTCTATGAGCAAAATTTTTAAAAAAAGGACAGGAACTATGGAATTGGATACACACATCTACATTGACAATTAAGGAAAAGTGAATTTGAAGCATGAGATAACCACAGAAATTTGAGGTTCGAATTATCTTCAAAAATCTTTAGAGAAAGGGTGCACATAGGCCTTTTCATAATTTATAAGCTTAAACACTGATATTGTTTTAATATTAAATAAAATTGTAAGTCATTGTAAATAGATATTTAGATATTTAGTTTTATTTTGATATTTAAAAGGAGGAAGAGTGACATCAGCAAGAAGCTGGAATAAGAAGTCCCAATCCTTGTTGCCTAACATAAACAGTGACTTAACCATGGAAAGAATGAAATACTTTCAAGAGAGGTCCAGATGCCAGTTAAGAAGTTGCATCACCCCAGTTGAGCACAAAACCAAGATCAGCCACACCAAAATGGGTAAATAGAACAATTTAATCCTACCTATATCAACCCCTCCCCTAATCCAGCAAAACCCGGCACCAAGATTACAACTTCTTTGTGTTGGTGGGGGAGGGAAGAGGGAATAACATGAATGTCCGATGTCCCTGGCTTTTTGGTGTATTCCTCAAGGGGATGGCTTCTGTCTTGCCTCACACAGAGCTGAAAGTTAAAACTATCCTAGTTGGGATGCTTGGGGCAGCCAGTGAGATGAGCACCTTCTTGCCTGGCACAGCTTTACTGGGCTGGCAAAAAGCACAGAACTGAGGACTTTCCTCTGAGGGAGTGGATGGAGGGGAATGAGGTTTCAGTGTGCCCACCTTTCAGTATGCTCCTTAAGGGATTTGTCTCTGCCAATCTCACACAGAATTCTGAAGGAAGTGACATCATCGTACACCAAGGAAACAAGAGATTAAACTCCTTTGCTTTTGCTGTGTATTACTTAAAATAGTCTTAAAGAATTAGGACAGGGCATGTTGTAAACAAGTCAGGGGAAATGAGAAACTATATGAGTGAGACTATGTGAAAAACACTTCGGTAGTGTATTGTCTTAAATCCGACGATCATTTAAGTATATTGTTAGTAGCCAATAATTCACTGTTGACTTTAAGAGCTTTACATATATAAGGTATAACTAACCATAAGCAATGTCAATGCTGATGGACCCATCAGATAAAATCCATCTTCTAAAATGGCTGGTGCTGATTTGTGAATTGAGCTGCTGTGTATGTTCCAGAAGGATTGGATTTTTTTTTTTCTTAAATTTTGTCTTCACTCTGCTGAAGATACAAGATGCCAGTGGAGAATTAATCATATATTCTGATACATAATATTGAAACTTTTATTTTTTAATTAAAATTCAAGAAGCTCAAAGTGGATACAGTTGGACAGCCTATTTGGCAGAAGCTATGTTCGAAAAAAAAAAAGAGAGAAACAATTTCTTCACATGACTGCTTTGGATCCCTCTTCTCTCAGCCCTTCTTGATGCATAAAGTGAAACTTTACCCCACATGCATACTATTTGGAGACAGAAAAAGCTTTTTTTGTTGACAGGTACAATGGAAAATGCATAAATCAACCTTCTCGATTTGGATGACTTTGGTAATTTGCATTCATCTGTTTAAAGAGAGATGTCTTTGGAGACTTTCTATTTTTACATAAAAATTACACTCAGCATCTCCCAGCCTCTTTTGTTCACTAAAATTAGATTTGCTCACTTATACAATTCAGAGGGCCTAATTTGTTCAGAGGGAAGTTACATGCTATTTACAGCATGCCCTCTTCTCACTTACCCCCTTCAAAGATATACATATATGTATGGACTGCAGCCCCCTCCCACAGCAGTGTACATGCTCTAGTGATTCATGTAGTGCATTCCTGTGGGTGAAAGGCCATCTCTCTGTTACAAACCAGAAAAGAAAAATTGGCAAAATGTAAGGTTTGCAGGTACCATGGGATTTTCTAAGAGTAATTACCCTGGCCTTTAATATTAATGAGCAGTTAGAGGACCATCCATGAAGCAGCTCACTGAGCCTGCGGCTTCAACAATTCTAGTCCTATGGCTTTGCCAATAAAGGAGTCCTATCTCTATATTGATGCTGAAAAGCTCTGAGATTGCTCTGGTTATTATGTCTATGTTGCAGCTTTCTTTCCACTAGATGTGTAACCCCACTTTAATTTGGAAACTATTAGCAGGGGTGCTGTAGAGAGAAGTGTGCTATTTTGTAACAAGAAGAGGTCATATCATGAGACAATGGAAAATAAAAAGCATGTAAACATTTAAATATATATTTTTAAAATTGTGTGTGTAATATTTTTGCTGTGCTGTGTAAGCCTTCAGACAAACAAATCACCTGGTAAAATGAAAAGAGCTAGAGATTTCAAGTATTTATATATATAAAATCTTTGTCCTTTACAAGGTGTATAAATTTGGGCAAACCAGTTAAACCATTCTAAGTCTCAGCTTTCTAATTGTGGAAGAAGAATGATAGTATGTACTACATAGCATTCCTGAGGGTACCAATGTAGATTAGCAAGGCCAGCTTCATGAACATGTGATCTGTGCAGATACATGGGGTCCTGTGCTCAGAAAGATCCACTGTTGGTTTAATGCTCTGCTTTGCTGTCTTGAAATTCTTAATGTTTTTTTTTTAATAAGAACCCCTATTTTCATATTGCACTGGGTCCCACAAATTATATAGCTTGTCCTGCAAATTAATAAATCATCTGGACCAGTGATTCCCATATGTTAGGTGCTCAGTATGCCCTAGTCTCTCTTTATCATCTTCCTCCTCATCCTAAACATGCGGGGTCAAGGGCAGTTACTGTCTACTGCTTTTATGCAGGCTTCCCACCTATGGCAAAGCTCTATTTTGTTTTAGTAGCTGCCTTTTTCCACTGCATCTTTAGGGTCATATTCCAGTCCTAGCTAACAGTTTCCTAGTCTCACATGCCCCTTCCTTCATCTGTAAAGCACCTCATGTAAAATCTTTAGAAATAATCATTTGATCTCTTTTCATGGCAACGAATGTTTCTTAATTACTAGATTGATATAGAAGGTTGAGGAAATAGTAATGGTGCATTGAAATGTACTTTGATTTTGTTTTTTCGGTATAAATTTTTTTGGCTTTCGCTGGTAGGAAAGACCAAATTTTAGAATGTCTACTTTATGTCAGTTCTAGTCCCTGTAACTATGATTTATCACTGACCTTGTAATCTCATGGGTTTCTTCATACTTAGTGTGATAGTGTCAGTAATACAAACAAGTTCAGCATTTGAATGTATAGTTAATGTCTGAATATGCATGTTCAAATATAAGCAAGCATTTCATGTACAATGAAATGTTCTGAGGTGCTTGATATTTTGAAATTCTAGCTGTTAGTGATTGTAAATGTTTACTTTTTTTATTCTAAGGGGAAAATGCTGCCACAGTTCAGCATTGTGAAATTGTTAATTGTATGTTCAAATATAATAACTGTTGAACAGAAAACATACAGTGAAATGGATTGAGAGTTAATATGGATATTAAGAAAATAAATTATACAAAAATAGTTAGAGAAATTATATTCTTTTGTGTGAAGTATTTGTATAACTTGAATAATAATTCATTAAAAATAATAAACAATAAATTATAATATTTATTACTGCATAACTATTTACTATAATAAAATTCTTCACTTTTAACAAAACATGAACTCTAAATATTAATTAATTATTCTTAGAACATGAGTCTAGGCAAGGTATGTGTCCATTGATGTAAGTGGATAAGGGAGATGTGAGATATATATAATGAAATATTACTCAGCCATGAGAAAAAAAAATAAATCCTGTCATTTGAGACAACATAGATGAATCCAGAGAACATTATGCTAAGTGAAGTAAGCCAAACAGAGAAAGTTAAATCCTGTATGATCAAATATATATGTAGATTCTAGAAAAAAAAAGTCAATCTCATAGAAACAGAGAGTAAAAGGGTAGGAGCTAGGGGTGGGGGAAATGGGGAAAGAGGTTGGCCATAGTATCATAGAATCCTGTGATACAAACCTTCAGTTATAAGATAAGTACTGGGGTTCTAGTACATAGCATGGTGACTATAGTTAATAATACTATATTGTATACTTGAAAAACCTACTGGTTTGATCTTTTACAGTACTTAGTTTCAAACAAAGTAAGTTCTTTTGGGAATATCTCTGAAGTTCTCTGCTCTAATAGAATACTTCTTCTAGGCAAAATTTCAGAGCCATTGCACTAGAACTGGGGGCATAACAATGACCTACTTCTTCTGGATGGACACCTCTGACAATGAGCAGAATGCTCAGTAGGGGCATTCTGACCTCCCAGAGTGGAACCTCGGTACCATGAGCGAGCTAGTGTAAGGATGATATGGGCTGCAGTATCTTATCCTGCCAAGCCTAGAATTGATCATCTGTTCCTAAGGATGAGGGCTGGGTATATTAAGCGAGTCCCAAATTTCTTAGCTTTATTTGCCAGGAATTTAGCCTTTAGAACTTGGAGCTAGTGGGAATAAAAAATGCTTCTGGCTTGCCCCACCTAGGAAGAAACATATCTCATAACTGGAAACAAAAAGAAGAAAAATCCCTGTTTTCTAGGCTCCATCTAACCAGATTTGAGCATCTAGGCACTGCAGTAGGGAGGAGAAGGGAGGGAGCAAGTCTTGGCACAAATGCCATAGGCTACTCTTACCAAGATTTGGTAGATTTTCTTGCATAAATGTTTCTTCATTACCTGTATGCCTTTAAGATACCTTCCAGAGATTTTAAATGGTTGAATATTTTGAAAGTGCTTCTCAAAGAGTTACGGTTGTTTTCTGAGAGCAGGTTTGTGAGACTCTTCATACTGCTAATCTAGAAACCACTTAATATATTTTTTGTTTGTTTGTTTGTTTGTTTGTTTATCATGAATTTGAGGAAGTTTGGGGAAGAACTTAAATTGACTGCTTCTACTTCCAAAATTTTTATTAAATCTGAAGTTTTACGTTTTCAATCATAGAACATATATTCCAGAGTGTAAGACTATTAGAAGAAAACTATAGACAAGAAATATGTTTATTATTCTAGATTATCTATCTAAGTTGAGACAATACAAATTGTGTTTGTTTTTATCTAATGATATTGAATAACTTTGATAATAACGATGTGAAAAATCAAATTTATTTTAGAGACCATTTTGAATTAGACATGAAAAATATGGAAATGGAATTTAGAGATGAAAGAGGGAATATGTACCTTCTATCAATAAATGTTATTACTGAATAAATTTCAGCATTAAGTATGTAGTAAATAAATATTATACCTTCTTTACTACTAAATTCAAGTTATATGTTATAACTTTTTAATGTTCCAAGCTATGAAATTTTAAACTATAGCATTATAGAATACATTTTTTTTTGCAGATGATTTACTATTGTTAATGACCTGTGAGATACCACTCCACAGAATTCTTTGATCTTCTGCTAGAAAGTTGTGCATGTGTGCGCTCTCTCTCTCTCTCTCTCTCTCTCACTTTCACATTTTCTCTTAACAATTTTATTCCACTTATTTTTATGTCAATTCTTTTTTTTATTTTTATAATTGAACATGTCTGTTGTTTTTAAACTCCCTTGGTTCAGGGGTCGCATTTGTTCTTTATTTGCCTTTATACATCCTTGACCATTACAGACACCTGAAGAATATGTTTGATACTGATATATACTTACACTTATACCTCTAAGGCCATTCATATTTGCATACTCTGATTCAATAAATTCGCATTGTTTAACTCCCTTACTATCATAAAGTTTGCTGAGTTTCTTTATTTATTTAAACATGTGATACTATTTTCTTTTGACTTTGTCAAACTCTTTTACCTCTAAAACAGAGATAGTTTTTAATTTATCAATCTGCCCACTACAGTTTTCCTGAATGCCATACAGTCAGATATTTAAGCTAATAATAAAACATAAATAATCTCTTATATGTCACCTCATCTATTTAACCCAACTATCTTTGATCTGAAAAGGAGTCAATTATATTCTATATTTTCAATGAGTTGAACTAGTAACTAATGTTTAAAAACATTGTTTTTCTAAAATGATGCTCAAATGGATTATTTTTCAAATGAGGCATGAAATGCCCTAGTCATGTTAAATTTTTTAAGTGAATGACTTATTTTCTTGTATTTTGTAATGCCATACCAAAATCTATATGTAAAATTAAGCACAACTAACTGCTAATCTAGGATATATATGAGTTGCAGGGAGGAGAGTATGTCAAAATACAAACTCTATAACAAATGTACATTCATTTGTGCCTATAGGCTGTGATTCTTTTCAATAAAGAATGTTTGAACAACTTTCACTGGTGGCGTGCTGTTGTTCTCTGTTCAAGGATTAATTAAAACATGTTCCAATAAAAACCTCCAGCGTGAATACATGGAACCAGAGCATGTTCTGTGTGCTGCGCCTTCTTAGGTGATAAGCCATACTTTCCTTCAATGGATGCACATTACCTCTGTTTTTAGAACTATTAAGCTGGTATAATTATGGAACAATCTAGGCAATGTTCAATAGTCCATGCAGATGCCTGACAAGGCATGTTGTCTCTTAATTAGGAATCTGAATGCCTAATGCCTGGATATTAACTGAAATAATTGAATAGATGTTTTACATTTCTTTCACTTTTACTGACATCAAAGCCAGACCAACTAGAATCACGTGTTTTATAAATAAAAACATTTTCTAATATGTTGCATAGGAATTAAAGGTAATTGTTGAATATTATATTTAGCGAATATTGTTTTAATTATGTGTTTGCATTTATTAGCCCAGTATTCAATATGGCATTTTACAGATTTTTATACATCCTGTGTCACTACCTCCTATTACTATTGGAATCTAAGTTAAATGTTTTACTTTTATCCCCTATCTGTGCATTTGTACAAGAAGTGTGTCACTAATATAGTATAAACATATGTATTGCTTATATTTAAAATGCTTGACAACTTAGTGTTTATTCACAACTATTAATGCAAAAGCTGTTTTTAAACATAACAAATTGCACTCTATTAAAAATATACATAATGACCTATTTCCATAACCATTTTTAGTAAGATATCTTGATGTGCAAAACCCTGCAGACATTTTATGTAAATTAGACAGCATTGTGCAGAAGTACATCAGAGCCATATTGTTTTTTGCTTAATATTCTGAGAGGTGGATTATTTTTGCTTGATATATGATACAAAATAAAGGACCTTATATAGAGGTGAATATGAACCTTTGTATGCTTCAATATATTTCTTCTTTCATTTTGCTCTGCACCTGGTTTATTTGCAAGAATTTATGCATAAAACAAAAAGATATTTGGGAACTATGTGCTGTGTGTGCTTTCACATGTACAATCAGATTAATGTTGATTATATACAGAAAGAAGAATTGCCTTCGTGGGCTCAAAGACTCTTAAGAGATATAAGTTTTGGTAAAAAAAATATTTAGCAATCAAAATGGTCTATATTATTTAGATCATTTTTGAAGAAAAAAATGGAGTTTGTCTTACACTAGAGAGTTGTGGGATTTAGAAATGTTGAATGTCAAATAAATATATGCATATCAGCTTTTCTCCTAAACAATAGGACTTACTCCACATTAGATTAATGTAATAGTCATGCAAAGCATAGGTCTTAGATGCTATGTGGAAAAACAAAGCTATAATTCAGAAGAAGATGAACTCTCCTTGCAAGAAAAGAGTTGAAAATCATAAACTATCCTAATTTTGTGTTATAATTCAGAAATGCAGACACAGTTTCCATTTTTAAGCAGCCATTCAACATCTATTTTTTTGCATTTTATGTTGCCATTTTAGAATCAGAGAACCCATATTAATATGTTAGATTGATTTAAATAATATATCAACTCTTCTCTTGTCACTTTTGCTAGAATATATCATAAATAATGCAAATATTGGCACATATTTGATAGGAAAAGATATATACCATAATGAAAAAAATAACGGCAAAATTATTAATAGAAGAGGAAATGCTCAATGCCCAACAGTCATTCCCTGTAAACAACAACAACAAAAATTGAATTATATTAATGTATTCAACAGTGCCTTGGTGACACATCAGA
This sequence comes from Macroglossus sobrinus, assembly GCA_004027375.1. Lineage (NCBI taxonomy): Eukaryota > Metazoa > Chordata > Mammalia > Chiroptera > Pteropodidae > Macroglossus > Macroglossus sobrinus. The sequence goes on along the minus strand of PVKZ01001815.1, from coordinate 184,539 downwards.
CGCCATCTGTCATTACATGCTTATTATGTTGCTGAAATAGAATTATGAGGTTTTGCTGACAATTACTGCAGAACATAGTATGTCACATTATTCTTTTTTGGGGGGAGGGGGAGTTGTATTTCATTTCCACTTAACTTATAGACAGGCTGAAGAAAAAAAACAAACATATGAGTCTATTGAGATTGAACTAAGAAATCACATTCTGTAACTTGTTATATGTAAACCTAGAAATGGACACATTGTCTTCTTTGATCCTTTGTTCTTCCTCTCAATATCTTCTTTTTGATAGATATAATTTAATTTAGACAAACTTAGAAAAATATTTTTTAATTCAAAATATTATTTGTTACTGAGCAATAAATCCTTTTGGAATGGAAATTTACAAAAAGAATTATTTACAGGAATCAACTATAATTATATGTAATTCATGCTGCAGCTGCTTATAATTGTAGTTTTCCCCAGGACCTTTCCCTACTTATAACTATCTGAGAATTGCTTCTTTGCAAATAATTAATAGGAATAATAATTTTTCTATAACTAGATGCAATGGCATTAAATGATTAGCGAGAGAAAGCTTTATTCCTCATAATCAGAAAAAAAGATAAATCTGGTTTAACAGTAAAAAATTGATAAATACTATGACAGAAAACTAAACAAGGTGATGCAAGTTGAGATGCAGGATAAACAGAAATCTCAGTTTCTACCTTAGAAGAATTTAAAATATTGCTGGGGATTAAAAACATAACTGTACTAAAAACAATGAAAGAATATTTGTGATGGATAACATTGAGAAGATATAAAATATAACATTATCATTTTCTTCTTTTTCTAAGTACAAGACTCATTTCTTTCACAGAAAGGTAAAAGTTAAACATTTCTTCACATAAACTGGTCCTTGAGACCAATGCAATGCTGGATCTTCCCTGAGTATATATTGTTAGAATTTCAAAGACCATGTGAATGCAGTGTAAGTTAAATAGATGAAATTCGATATTAATCAGAATGAAGTTCAATATCCAGCACCAGTACTTTGTGATTGAGCAAATTACTTAACTTACCTGGAGCAAATTATTTAACCTTTCATAGGTTTCCCCTAGTAAAAATAAGAATAAATATCTATCCCTTGATTTTTATGAAATTTCTTTCAGATACCTGAAAGCTCAACTTGTAGCTCACTCAGAAAAAATAGGCTATTATAATAGTAGAATTCCATAAGTAGCTCTGTGGGTACAGTCTCATTGCCTGCTGGACACTAGAATCTTTTATTATAGCAATAATTATAGTATTGATATTGTCTATTTATATACAATACCTAAGGGTATTTATTTAGTAACTTATGAAAAAAAACAAAAGTATTGCTAGAGAGTGAGTAAACCTATATTACAAAATTAAGTCTATGTATATACTAATATATACATATATAATATATATTTGATTTTATATAACACACATAAAAGATTATTCTGAGGAACTAAAAGAGAGATATAGTTCTCTGTCCCTATGAAAATGGTAATATCCTTCAAAATCTATTCAGACCAGGCCATCTTCTGTGTGTCTAGTTAGAGAATTTTTATGATCCCTGAATGTATTCGGTCTAAGGACAGACTAGATGTATTGAGTCTCTCAATAAACTGCACCTCCTGGTGATCGCATCCTGTGTAGTGTCCATCTCCTTGAATATGGACTAGCCCTGTTACTCACTTTGAACAATGGAATGCATTGAAGTATCTCCATGATGCTTCCAAGGATGGGTCATAAGAAAAGCTTTATAGCTTCCTCCTGAGTCTAAAGAATACCTTGCTCTGTGAGTAGCCTGACAACTACATAAGAGGTCCAACTATCTTGAGACAAATAAGGAATTCCCAATGTGTCTATGCCTGCACTGTGACTGGATTGGACTCATAAGAATTCTGACTTTTCTAGCAATTGCCCATTTTCTATGGTGATGTAGTAGCCACCAAAGCCCCTGTTTTGACACCAGCAAATAACTGATGTCTAATCTGGGTTTAAGGTACAAAAGGCAAATGTGTGTGTGTGTGTGTGTGTGTGTGTGTGTGTGTGTGTGTGTGTGTGTGTAAATATGCTAAATTTTCCAAAATATTTTGGAAATCTAAGGTTTACTAAGTCACAGTGTTTTCACTTGGTTATGTAGTAGCCACCTAGTCTTATGTTGACCAGTAAGAGACAGGAGACAGTAAGAAACTAAGAGATAAACTGCTTGCTCTTTCTTTCTTTTGATGAGATGTTCTAAAATGGAACAATTTTATACCACTTGCATGAAGATATCCCAAGAGAGTCAGAAACTAGCTATGTAGATGGAGAATTTATGTGGCTCACTCAGTAATAAAACTTGGTTACTTCTCCTATCTACTATTGCTTACTAACTTCTCTTTTTTACTCAGTTACTTTGAGTTATTCCTTTCAATGAAATGCTAGTATGCAAACTTTTGATACAGACCTTATTTTCTAGAGAATCTAGGTATGACAACCAGAAAAGGGATATTATAAAATGCACTGACACATGTAAGAATAGATTAGAGTGGAAAGACTGAAATTTCAGGCAATAAGTGCTTTAAAATTTTTTATTAGGAAATTGTATATTTTCCAAAATATTTTAGAAGTCCAAGTTTTACTAAGTTACAGTGTTTTCGCTTATGTAGTTATGTAGTAGCCACCAGGCTCCTGTTTTGACAGATTTGACCCCTGAAAATAACTAATGTTTAATATGGGCTTAAGGTACAGAAGGCAAACTTGTTTGTGTGTGTGTGTGTGTGTGTGGTGTGTGTGTAAATATGCTAAATTTAGACCTTATTTTACTTTTAAGATGAATTTGAATTTCAAAGTTAGTTGTATTAAAGTAACGCAAGTTCTCATATGAAAAACTTGCTATAAACACTATCATGAGCTCTTAAGAGATGTCAACCTTCTTTGGTAAATATAAACATTCTAAGAGGCAGGAAAAGTGCTGCTGCTACAAAGTATGTACCAAGACTAGAGCTGGAAGTCAGGAGAATTAGCTGCAGGTACTTAGTGTTTAGAAAGTGCTGAAGGGACGAAAGGCCAATGTGTTGGCTTCAGGTTAGTTCTTATGATCAACTATTCTTTTTATCTTCCCATAAGACCACCTCTCTCGTTTGTTGCAAAGGATGGGAGGGATAAAGGGAGGGGGCCAAGAAGGAGTTAGAATGTTTGATTTCAAATAGGAAATAGAATTCCTCAGATGGTGACCCTGTAGCAATGAGAAAAAGCACATTAACTTTAGCAGACCGAGGAGGGCAGCAGGGGTGGGGCATTAGAATTATTCACATAATTTAACACATTAAAAGTAAATCAAGACAATGGCTTATTCGGTATTTAGACCTGTGCGATTTCAGGCCCCTTTCCACAAATTTTTCTTTTGTTTATCTCAGGAGAGATGCCCACATGTGTACAATACAAAGAACTGAGTCATAAAAGCAGAGGCCTGTTAGCCTCCCTGAGGACCAATTAACGGTGCTCCAAATCTTGTGGGCAGGCAGATAAAAAGGATAGAGAGAGCGAAGGGGAAGAGGATGAATACTCAACTAGAGTAGGGCAGGGTGTGTTTTTTTTTTTTTTTCAGATGTTGGAAGGGACTTCTTTAGTTATTCTTATCTAACTTCTTTTGGGTTTGTGGGTGTTTTTCTTTCTTATTTTTTTTCTCTTAACTGCTTCTGTAGTTCTCCTACTTGTAATGTGAACACAGAAAAGTAGTACTTGAAAATATCAATTATGCTTTCATCCAAACTGATGACAGCACGAGCCCAGATGAAAAAATAAATTAAAAAAGGCCATTTAGAATGTTTCTGTTTCTCCTTTCATATATTGGCAGTTTTATTGATAGGTGCTTGAGTGTGTTTTACTATTTGTATCTCCAAGCTGGATATTACTGTGAATGCAAGGAGCTTTGTAGTTCAACCTTTAACTCAATCTCACCCCCTACGAGTCCACAGGCCTTTGAACAGCAACGGAGTGGCACTTTGAAATCAGGAGTTGAAAGTGTTTGACATGGAAACGGGAGCTTGAAAGTCTTGCTCTTTGAACCTTTTCTTTTCAAAGTCCCACAGAAAGTACAGGCAGGACAATAATGGGCAGGCTGGGGGCTCTCTGGGTGAAGAGGGGATGTGTGATAATGAGGATTTAAGTGTTTCCCCAGCTCCATCCCACTCTGTTTCCTCTGTGAGAGGAAATTAAAACTGCCTTAAGATACCACAGTCACCTTTTGGTGGCAGTAGTTGGTGTTTTGTTTTGTGTGTGTGTGTTTTTTTAATATGTTAAAAAATATATATTGCTAAATGACATTACAAAAAAAGTTCATCCACTCGGTGAAGATTAGAAAGCAAAATTCTGTCTTGTCCAGGGAAGGTGGAATGTGGCATGATGTTCCAAAAATCTCCACTGACCAGGGAGTGATGATTTCTGAAGTTAATCTTCTAAAGGGAATACATGCTGCTTTGCATTACTCAGAAGGGGATTTGGTTATGACTGTGGCATTTCCTCTGCTTGACCAAAATCAGATTAAGTTTTAAAGCCAGATCACTGTTGAGTATGGTGAGGTAAGAATACACCTTAACTTTTGGAAAATTTAGCTCTATGTCAACAGAATGAAATGGTACAGTAGCAAGGAACATAACTCTACTATATTTTTCTTTTATTCACTATTTTTGGGGTATGAAGATGCTTCTGACTCACTACCAGCAGTTTTTAAAATGTTTTTCATGAAGTTTGTGTTTTAACCAGTGCCACTCCCTCTGTACAAAGTCCAGTTCATGGTGATAGAATGCAGGAAGCAAAACAGATCACAAAGCAATAAAATGGATAATATTAAATTTGATGCTTTCGAAATAATAATTTGAAAATATTTTTGATCTGGTGGCTAAATAAAGTAACAGTTATATCTTTTGAAAGTTTAAAGGAGTGGTCATTACTATCTATTTTTAAACATTTTATATATATATATATATATATATATATATGCATATTTATATATACCACTATTAAATAAAAGCAGCCAGAAAATTTATTAGGCATGTATTATAAACATAGTACTTTATAATCTTCTTTACAGATGGTTTCCCATTGATCTTCTCTATAACTTAGAGAGATATTGTTGGTATGCTTTACAAATTATCTTGAGGATTATAGGGTTAGGTAACTAAACCACAAGGCTCAAAAGTAATGACATTGAAATTTATATTCAATTATTCTGATTCCAAAATACATGAGTTTTGTACTATATAGCAAATGAGTATGAGGAATTTATTCATTAGGAAGACACAGAGTAAATTAAATGATTGATTCATATCTAAGTCATTTTCTATGACAATGATGATAATACCATGATGGTGATATAAGTAAATTGCTTTCTTAAAGAAAAATGAAAACACATTTAGTATAATTTTAAGGACTTAAAGAATTAAGGGACTATCTGAAATCATAAGCGTGAACCCTTTCCAAACATTCTGACTACTCAATAAAAATACATAATTCTGTTGTTGAGGATGATTGAAATGTACGTAGTTGGGAAACAACTACCTGAATTTCTTATATACATATTCTTTAACCATTAATTATCTCTGTAATTATTATGAATCAAAAGGCAATTTTTCATCAAAGCATTGCATTCTGTTGTGCTCCAATACTAAAATAATTTGTCCCATTTTTGTGGTCATTCCCTGAAGGATAAAAAAAAAATTGGACTGGAATATCAGAACTCTCTGGTTGCTATGGGTTATTGATTGGATGAATAGTACTTTTTTTCCTTGAGCTTTGAAATTTAAAAACACACATTTATTTCCTATTATGAAATCGTGTTTTGTTTGCATAACTAACATTCACTATACTGTGACTACATAACACTGAGTTAAAAGTAATGATGGTTACTCTAATAAGCATAGAACTTTGTGAAATCCCTCTGGCAGTAGAATGTTTCATTCTTTCCACAGGTTTCTTGAATAACTAATTTGTGGTTCAGTGTTTTCTATTTTCTGACCTATTTGAACTGAAAATACTTTGTTATAGTAGAAATATTTGTACTATTCAAGCACAAATATTTACAAATGTATATACATAAATACATTGCACAATATCAAAATACATACAAACATATAAGAGTATATTAAATTAACAAGAGTCCTGAAAACAGACTGCCTAGGCACAGGGTCCTGGCTCACAAATTTTTTAACTGTGCAACTTTGGGAGGGTTACTTAAGCAATCTGTGCCTCTCTTTACTCAATTGGAAGATGGTGATGTTTAATATAATAAATTCACAGGGAAGTTTTGAAGATAAATGAGAATACAAAAATAGTGCCAGTAAAAGTTAACTACCTTTATTATTAAAGGTACCATGTCTTTATTAAGTGCTCTAGTTATCTAATCACTACAGATACCAAAAGTTTCAATATAGACATCCATAATATGGATGTCTTACATCTCAAATTTTTTGTCTTGGAAACACTGAATAATTGCAATTATGCAATTATGCTATTTTATTAATTTATTTATAATAAATTAATATTTTATATTAATTTATTATAAATAAATATCATTAAATTTTCTCTTACTACAATACTGATGAAAAGAAACACCAGCTAATAATAATTTGACAAATTCTGGAATGGGTAGGTAACATTCCAAGTAACCCCTTGATTAGGATTCTGCTTTGCAGCATAACTTTAAATGTGTATATGTATATTTATTTAATATAATCAACTTTAGATTAAGAATATTTAAGCCTATCTACAGAAAAAGAAATGAGTTCAGGTTTTTCTTTTCTTCCCAAATGGTGAGATGTGTTACAAAATGATGTGTAAAAATAGAGGAGCAGATTTGAAAAACAGAACAATGAAAATTGCAATAAGAAATCCATGTGGTCGAAAGGTTATGTCAAAATATCTCCTAGGGAAATAATTTTGAAAATTAACTGAAAATGCATGTGGCTCCCTTTATATAAGGTTATTTTAGTTAATCCAATTCCTAAAAAGCTAATGAGAAAATATTAATTTCTTGATTTGCCTTTAAATCTTAACAATCTGAAACTAGATGTAGAGTCAGTGGAGATTTTTTACACATAATTTTTTCATCTGGATTCTAGGAAGAAAATGCTTTAAACATTATCAATCAAAATCACTACTGTGCCTTGAGAAACATGGCAGAGTGAGAGATACTTAGATCTCTCCCTTGAAACAACAATAAGCTGAACATCTAAAACTGAACAAAAAAACACCCAAACTGCACTCCAGCACGTCTGAGCATGGGATCTGCGCATAAGAGCTACCACAGGTCAGAACCCCAGGTGTCAGGCGGTGGACTGGGAGAAATAAAGATGCCTCTCACAGCTGCTGGAGCTCCCTGCAAGAGGAGGGGGAGGACAGAAGGAGCAGAGAGTTCCCTGAATATTCCTGCCTAGGAAATATGCGAGCTACCTGTGGCTGGTCAGTAGAAGGGCCCATTCATCAGAGAAGCAGGATGGGACCACAGAGAAACAACAGTTGAATTTTACCAGCCCTGGTTGCAAAACCGAGGCTGAGCCACAGTCCCCAACACCCAACCCAGAGGGCTCCTCCCCCCATACCCTCCAAGACTGAACACTGTGGAGCAAACACTACCAAAACTGTTGATAACACTGACAGGGACTGAAACTGAGAGTAGTGAATGTGATTAAATTTCTACATGAAAATAAAAAAGACATTATTTAGCCTTTATATAAAGCAAGGATCCAAGAGGCTTAGATGCTACCTATTGGAAACCAAAAGTTCCTTCTTTGCAGTAGACTAAAGAAAGACCTTTATATAATAAATCTTTTTTCTGGAAAATAACAGTATACACTTCCAGTAATGCACAAGCAGAGAAATAGTTCATTAAACACCACAAACAACCGAGGTGACAAGGCATCTCAGAAAGAAAGAGAAAAATCTCCAGAAAAGAAGCTTAAAAACATAGAAATATGAGACTTAAATGATAGAAAATTCAGGATAGTACTTCTGAAGAAACTCAGTGACTTCCAAAATGAGACATATCAACAATTTCAGGAATTTAAAAACAAAACAAACAAACAAACAAACAAAAAACTAGATGAGCAGAGCAAGGAGATTGAAACCCTGAAAAAGAACCGAATAGATCATTTGGAGATTAAGAAAGCATACTGCAAGAGTGAAAAATGAAATAACGAGCTTGGGAAATAGAGTCGACCAAATGGAGGAAAGGATCGGTGATATCAAAGACAGAAATCTAGAAATAAATCAGAAGGAAGAAGAAAGAAATCGAAGAATGAAAAATAATGATAGAGAAATTCAAGAATTAGCTTATACCATCAGGAGAAGAAACATAAGAATAATGGGCATTATGGAAGGCGAGGAAAAGGAGCAGGGACTAGAAAGCATTTTCAGACAAATAGTAGACAAGAATTTCCCAAATCTAAGGAATTCATGAAGTCAACAGAATACCCAATTATCTTAACCCAAAAAAGTTCTTCACCAAGAACCATTTTATTAAAATTATTAAAAATCAACAACAAAGACAGAATTCTCAGGACAGCCAGGGAGTAGAAAACTGTAACTCATAAAAGAAACCCATTAGATTATCATTGGACTTCTTAGCACAGACTTTATAAGCCAGAAAAAAATGGAATCAAATATTTAAACTATTAAGTGAAAGAAACTACCAGTGTAGAATAATATATCCAGCTAAGCTCTCCTTTAGATATGAAGAAGAAATTAAGATTTTTCCAGACATACAAAAATTGAGGAAATTCTTCACTAAAAGGCCTGCACTACAGAAAATACTGAAATGGGTCAGCTCGCCTAAAACAAAATGACAAAAAAATAAGTAATTAGGAGTAAAGTAATTATCAGGCAAATAGAAGCAGAGGAGTGTCATCCATACTAAGAACAGGGCATTATAAGCTTAAATAATAATGAGAGAATTGCTATAGCAAAATAGTAATGAATGTTCAGCATACATAGGGACAAATTAAGATAACAATGACTGAAAAAGGAAGGATTCATTGATCCAAATTTGCTAAGGGGAATAAAGATAAGACACATGCAGAAGAAAACAGATGACTGTATGTGTGTGTGTGTGTGTGTGTGTGTATAAAACCTTTTCATATTCGTAATATGTGTATATATGTATCTATGTATATATACATATATAATATATATAATAATTCTTTTCATATTCGTAATGGTAACCACACACCAAAGATTCAGAACTGAATTATATAACCTAAAACAAGAAGAACAAGAGGCAAAGCTCACAAAAGCCAACTAAAATAAAGAAAACAGAAACACAAAGATTAGGAAGCAATGGAAACACCAAGATACCATAAAGTAAAAGATAAAATAATTATAAAAAAGACCTCATATTTCAATAATCATCTTAAATGTAAATGGACTGAACTTACCAATAAAAAGGCACAGAGTTGCAGAATGGATCAAAATACAAAACTCAACCTTATGCTGCCTCCAGGAGACACATCTCAGCTCCAAAGACAAATATAGACTCAAAGTGAAAGGGTGAAAAATGGTATTTCAAACAAATGACATTCAGAGAAAAATGGGAATAGTATTACTAATATCAATGAACTAGACTTCAAAATAGAAAAGGTAAAAAAAAGATACTAAGGGACACTTCATAATGATAAAGGAAATCATACAACAAGAAGACATGATACTTATTAATATCTATGCTCCCAAGTAGGGAGCCCTGAAATATGTAAAGAAGTACTAATAGAACTAAAGTGAAAAACAGACCAAAACACTATCGTAGTAGAGGACCTAAATCCCCCACTGTTGATATGGACATATTATCCAAACAGAAAATCAATAAGGAAATAACATCCATAAATAACACATTAGATCAACTGGACATAATTGACATATATAGAGCCTTTCATTCCAAAACAGCTGCTTATACATTCTTTGTACATGGGACATTCTCAAGAATCTACCACATACTGGGACACAGAGATAGCTTTAACAAATAGAGGGTTGAAATCATATCAACCATATTCTCTGATCATAATGCTTTAAAACTAGACATTAACTGCAAAAAGAAATCAGGAAGAATCACAAATTTGTGGAGATTAAACAACATGTGAAAAAAAAGAGAGATCAAGAGAAACATAAAAACGAATGATAATGATAGTACAACATATCAAAACTTTTGGGACATGGCAAAAGCGGTCATAAGCGGTCATAAGCGGTCATATCATTGTAGGCCTAGGTCCAAAAATAAAATGAGCCCAAATAAACAATATAATGTTTCATCTTAAAAAACTAGAAAAGGAAGAACAAATGAAGTCAGCAGAAAGAAAGAAATAATCAAAATTAGAGCAGAAAAAAAATGAAATTGAACACAAGAAAAATAATAGAAAAAATAAGTGCAACAAAGAGCTGGTTCTTTGAGAAGGCTAATAAAATTGACAAACCCCTGGCTAGACTCACTAAAGAAAAAAGAGAAAGGACACAAATAAACAAAACCAGGGATGACAGAGGGGAAATTATGACTGACATGACAGAAATACAAAAGATCATACAAGAATACTATGAAAAGTATATAACACCAACTTTAATAACCTAGAAGAAATGGACCAGAAATGGACTTAGAAAAGTACAACCTTCCTAGACTGTATCAAGAAGATCTGGAAAATCTAAACAAACTGTTCAGCAGTATGGAAATTGAAACAATCATCAAAAATCTACCAAAAAGTAAAAGTCCAAGACCAGATGGCTTCATCAGTGAATTCTACCAAACATTCAAAGAAGATTTATTACCTACTCAAACTCTTTTAAAAAAGCAAAGAGGAGGCAATACTTCGAACTCATTTTATGAGGCCAATATTACTCTGATACCAAAACCTGGTAAAGATAACACATAAAAAGACAACTACAGACCAATATCTCTCATAATCACAGATGCAAAAATCCTAAATAAGATACTAGCGAACCGAATACATCAACATATTAAAAAAAACTATACAGTGCGATCGAATGGGCTTTATCTCAGAGGCACAGAGATGGTTCAACATATGCAAATTGATGAATGTGATACAGCACATAAACAAATTAAAAAAAGAATCATATGATCATATCAATAGATGCAGAAAAAGCCTTTGAAAAGATATAGTATCCATTTATTATTAAAAACCCTTAACATAATTAGTATAGAAGGAAAGTACTTTAACATAATAAAGGCCATCTATGGTAAACCCTCAGCCAACATTATATTTAATGGTGAAAAACTAAAAACCTTCCCTCTAAGATCAGGAATAAGGCAAGGCTGTCCACTACCACCACTTATTCAGTATAATATTGGTGGTCCTACTGAGTGCAATCAGACAAGAGAAAGATATAAAAGGCATCCAAAGAGGAAATGAAAAAGTCAAACTGTCACTATTTGCAGATGACATGATTCTCTATATAGAAAACCTTAAAGATTCCACAAGAACACTACTAGAAACAATAAGCAAATACAGTAAAGTTTCTGGATACAAAATCAATGACCAAAAATCCATAGCGTTTCTATACTCTAATAATGAAGCATCAGAAAAAAGAAGTAGACAAGATAATTACTTTTGCATTTGCACAAAAAAAAGAATATAATACCTAGGAATAAATTTAATGAAATAAGTGAAGGACCTATGTAATGAAAACTACAAGACCCTATTGAAAGAAATCGAGAAGATACAAAGAAATGGAAAGATATTCTGTGTTCTTGGATTGGAAGAATCAGCATAGTTAAAATGACCGTATTATCTAAGGTATTATACAGATTTAATGCAATCCCCATCAAAATCCCATTGGCATTTTTTAAATAAACAGAACAAAAAATCATCAGATTTGTATGGAAGCACAAAGAACCTTGAATTGCCAAAGCCATCCTGAGAAAAAAGAACAAAGCTGGAGGCATCACTCTGACCAACTTCAAATTATACTACAAAGTGACAGCAATCAAATGGCATGGTATTGGCAGCAAAGCAGACACATCGACCAATGGAACAGAATCGAGAGTCCAGAAGTAAACCCATATTTATGTGAGCAAATCACTTTGACAAAGAAGCCAAAAACATACAGTTTCTTCAATAAATGGTTCTGAGAAAACTAGAAAGCCACCTGCAAAAGAATGTAATTACATTGTTGTCTATCACCACACACCAAAATTAACTCAAAATAGATTAATGACCTAAATATAAGACCTGAAACAATAAAATGCATAGAAGAAAACATAGGAACTAAACTCAAGGACCTTGGACCTATAGAGAATTTTATAAATTTGACCTCAAAAGTGAGGAAAGTAAATGCTAAAATAAATTAATAAGACTACATCAAACTAAAATGCTTCTGCTCAGCAAAAAAAAAAAAAAAAACTGTCAACAAGGTAAAGAGAGAACCATCCAAATGGGAAAATATATTTGCAAGCAACACCTCCGATAAGGGCCTACTATCCAATATATACAAATAACTCATACAACTCAACAACAACAACAACAACAAATTATTCAATCAAAAAATGAGCAGAGGACCTAAACACACACTTCTCCCTGGAGGACATACAAAGGGCAAAAAAAATATATGAAAAGATGCTCAACATCACTAGCTATTAGGAAAATACAAACCAAAACCACAATGAGAAACTATCTCACACCTGTTAGAATGGCTATAATCAACAGGACAAGTAATAACAAATGTTGGAGAGGATGCAGAATAAAAGGAACTTTCATATACTGCTAGTAGGACTGCAGTATGGAGTACCATACTGTACCAATAGAGTACCATACTGTATACTATGGAAAACAGTATGGAGTTTCCTCAAAAAAACTAAGAATTGATCTACCATATAATCACACAATCCCTCTACTGGGTATTTACCCCAAACTTTTGAAAACCAATATCCAAAAAAATATATGCACACCCATGTTCATAGCAGCATTATTTATGGCAGCCAGAACATGGAAGCAACAGAAGTGTCCACTATAGATGATTGGCTAAAGAAACTGTGGTACATATATACAATGGAATATTACTCATCCAAAAGAAGAGATGAAATATTGCTATTTGCAACAACATGGATAGACCTTGAAATAATCATGCTAAGCGAAATAAGCCAGACAGAAAAAGTTAGAAATCACATGATATCACTTACATGTGGAATATAAAACGAAAGCAACAAATGAACAGGACAAACAAACTGAGACTCATGGACATAGACAATGGACTAGTGTTTACCAGAGAGTAGAGGGTGGGGGAGGAGGGGAGAGGTAAATGGGGTTATGGAGTTCAAATATAGGTGAGTAGGGGGAGGGTGAAGTGGTAAAGGGGATCAAATGTATGGTAGCTGAAGGAAACTGGACTTTGGGTGGTAAACACAAAAAAAATATGTAGATGTCAAATGATAATGTACACATGAAAATTATATAATTGTATTTACCAATGTTACACCAATAAACTTAATTTAAAAAATTAATACTCAACATTTATTTGTAAGACATTCTAGTCATTTTTAAACAACTTTAAATCACTTTTTAAATAAGATACTAAACTCTGAAAGAAGTTGAGAAATTTACCGCACTTTAAAATATTTTAATTAGGAAATGCAAGATCTTCCTTTATTATTTTCTTTTACTATTTTTCTATTACTGAAGGGTTTCACACTTTTCTTAGATTTAAAAACTGATTATATAACCTGGTATAATTTACATATATATAGGGGAAATATTAATATGGATATTGATGCGTAAAGTTATTATATAAGAACTTTTGATTCTGGAATATTTGTTTTTTTCTTGATTGATCTTGTAAACTACTCAGTTGAGAAGCATGTTTTTTTTTCTTTTAATATTGTAGTTTTTAAATAAACAATAAACCAAAATGATTAAATGTTATTTAGAAAACAACAAAATTCACACCTTATGAAAGTTCTCTTTCCCATATGTAATTATTTTTATGACTACCCATAAGAAAAATCTAACTAATGGATTGATTGAACTTTATGTGCCTGACTTATCCTTTTCAGAGGCAGTTGGTGAGTAAGTATGAGTTTGACTCTCATTGGGTCTCAATTTTTTCATAGGGAAAATAAAAATTATTTTTGAAATTTATGAAAATAGTCATGGAATGTTCAACTTGATTCCCAGATTTTCCAAGTGTTATCCTATAGACCAAGTCTTAAAATTACCAGGCATTACCCATAGAGCCTGATAAAAATAAAAGTTCCCTAATTCATTGCTATAAGTTAGGATTTTAATGTGTTACTAGGTTTAAGGAAGACGAGTCTAGAAACTTTTCTTCTAAAGCATTAATATTGTGTCTACATTATCAGTGATTTTTAAGGAACAGATTAGAGAGAATGATACTGAGTTTTCATTGAGAATCACCCAGCTTTCTACCCAGATTCACTTGTTGATTATTGGGTTGGAAAATAAACTGAGAGTGGTAGCAAACGATAGTAGATACTCTTTCTCAAAAGAATTCACTTTTAGTATAAATTGGAATAAATATCTTTCTTTAAAATGTTGAAACACCCCTGACGCCCAGGAACTTTCAGGTTACATAAATGAAGTAAAATAGATGAGCTTTTAAATGAATATTTTAACTGTCGATATATATGTATTTTTAACCGTCGATATATATGTATTTTTTATTTCTTTGTTATTGTTGCTGTCATACAGATTAGCACTTCACTACCATCATAATAGCCATGAACAGCAGCAGTTGCATAGGATCATAGCCTAAAACATTAACAACAAGGTACCTGAAGGCAGATTTCTTAGTTTAAAATTCTGGTTCTATTTCAGAATCACACAATGATTTTGAGAAATTTTAACTATTAATTTCTAGTTTGAAAAACATTAGTATAATATTATTTACCTCATGGAATAAATACACATGAAGTTCATACCTTATTGTCTGGCACATAAAATATCCAATAAATGATAGTCATTTATGATTACTATTGTCATTATTATGAAATTAATTAAAGAAACCTCAAAACAAAACTGAAATACATTCTATGACACTGTTAAATAACAAATTCACTTTCATTTAAAATATATTGTCTATAGAAGATTTTTATCTTCTCTGTTGTCCCAAGAGCATATTACATTAGACTTTGATTATAATAGCTAAAAAAAAATTATGTTTTTTCACATTTAGTTTTTTTGTCAAAATTATGCATACTACTACTTTAAAGAATCACTTGTTACAAGGAATAGCAATGCTCTATTCCTATACCTGGTAATTTCACATTTTCTATAGGGAATGATTTTCAACTACAGGCAGTCCTCAGATAGCATGACAATGCTGGACAATAAACAATGCCATGCAAGGTGAAACTATTTAAAGCCAACTTAATGAACAAAGGGGAATAATAATTCTTTGGTGACCTTTAATACTGTCAGAACATTAAAAATTCTTATAAGTATACAGAAAAATGAAAAAAGTAAAGCTAATATTTATTTATAATGCTGTAATTAAAAACAGTAGAGCTACTGAAAATATAATTTATTTCTTTTTTTAAAAATCATCAAGGGTAGTTTGAACACTGCTTGCCTTCTCATAAAATGTGTTATACAGAGTGAACATTTTTTCTATGACTTTTTCAATTGTCCTCCTTTCTAAACTTGGTTAGTTTTGAACATTTCACTCTTTATACTCTGCATATTGTGAAATATCTCCAAGGATTTATTTACTGTAAAGTTTTACCTGCATTACTTTTTCATCTTTTTCATTAAAACCACTTTCCTCATTTGTGTCGATAAATTCTCTTTTTCTAAGTTCCTAAGGCTGCATATCTAGAATCTCTCAAACAATAGCAGCGTCGATATCTCATGGTCAGCTTTTTTTTAATCCATTTACATTTAATTCAAAGTTTGCTTCTAATTTTATCACTTCTCATTTACTTGTGCACTTTCATCTTTGTTAGCCAATTACCTGTTTTGATAATTCATTATTGTAGAGTGTCACATGGTTTAATTGGAAAACAAGAAGGCAAAACATCTACACACTTTTCTGTTTGCATAAGCTGAATAAGAGGTGTGCAGTGACCAGTCAACAGATTTTGAAAATAGTAATATGATTGGTCACTGCTCATGATGCACATTTATCATTTACATAATTATTTGTAGAATGAAGAGCTAGGAACAGAGTTTTTGTATTATGCAGTCACAGTTAGTATACTGTGGTAACAGAAACTTGAATCATGTCTTAGGGAACTGGTGCCATTTAACTAAACCATGGTTACTGAAACATGAATATTGGAAACCTGCAAAAGGAGGCGTGCCTATATTTTGGCTAAATTTTTGGAACCCACTTTCATGCATCTAAATAACATGATTATATTTGTATTATTTTATGTCTCAGTTTTAGGCATTTTCTTTTGACCCTGAACTGTGAAAAAGGATAACTTGACTTTCTGTTATTACCATTTCATTGTCACTGCCATAAATGTCCATGCATGCATGTGTACACACACACATAAATGCACATATTTTTTGTCCCCACATTTTCCTATTAAACTACATCATTATTTGGGGTTCGTCAGTAAGATTAGGCTAGATTATGTGCAGTAACAACTCCCAAATCTCCAAGGTTTAAAACAAAAATGTTAAAACTTTTGTCCTACCAAAACCCAATACTGGTTCAAGAAACTCATCATGACCGTTGTCACAAAGGCATTGTCTCAACAGTTAAGGCTGACAGAGACACTATAATTCAACAGTTGCATCCCTTGGAAAATATGTCCCCTTCAGTCAATTTAGCAGAGAAAAAGGGCTGACCAGGTCACACAGGCAATTAAAGTCTTCAAAGCAGAAGAGACATTGGTCACTTGTATCCACAACCCACTGGCTAGAATTTATCATAAGGCTTTTCCTAACTACAAGTAGCCAAGGAAGTGTAATTCTTCTTTATCTCCAGAAGAAGAGAACTATTTAAAGTTGAGTAGCAGAAGCCTCTACTAGATAGTTCTGTAGTCAGTGCTCACATTATTTGAACTATGTAAATACTATTCCTACCAGGGAAAAACTATAATTATATTTTCAGTCCTAAATAGTTTTGTTTTTCTCTTTGCAATCAAAAATTGTCTTTTTCTCCCTTATTTTTCCAGATAGTTTCATTAATTCAGCCCTTAACACTTTATAAATGTCTAAATCTCAATGCATTTATGTTCAGTAGTTATTCTTAAAACTTCATCTCATCTGCAAAATCTCTCCCAGAGTTATCTGAATGGCTCTAATCTATACCATCCCAGCTTTACACTGGTTGTACAATTCCCTGTTACAGAATCTCTCTACTTCTCCATCTTTCATATTCTTCTTTTAATTTCTCTCTTGGGTTGAGCCTCTATTTTTGTATCCTATGTTTTTACTCTTTATTATATCGCTTACATAAAGTATATTCTCCACTTGTTCTCAGAGGAAGGAATATTTTCCTGAGAAATATTTTTTTTATACTGGAATGTTTAAATTTCTTAATTCTACCTCATATTTATCTGAGAGATTGACCTTATAAAATTCAAGAGTAGAAGCCATTTTTTCTAAGAGTTGTGGAGTCACTGTCCTATATTATCTTGTTTCCATTGTTGCTGCTGAGTTGTTATTATGCTTTAGTTATTAGATTTTTTTTTGCCATCTGTCTCTATAGGTTCATTTAATCTCTTCTTTGTTCCAAATGGTAAGAAATTTTGCAATAATATTTTCCTTGGAGTTGACCAATTTGCAGTCATTGTTCTGTGCCATTAGTATGCCCTTTAAATGTAGAAGCTTAAGTTATTGATTCTACTAAAATTTTTTTAATTTCTCATTAATTTCTTCTATATTTTTTTCTTTCTTTCTCTGGAGCTGCAATTATTGAAACATTAAATGCTTTTAACAGGTCTCTTTTTTTTCTGATTTGACTCTAAATTCTGGGGTATTTACACACATCTTCTACCAAATTTTGTATTGTATTTTTTACATTTACTTCTTTAATTTTAAAAGTCTTTTATCTCTTAACGTTTATTTTAAATACATAAAATATTAACTTTGAGCTATCTGATGATACTGTTATTTTAAAATATTTATTCTTTTATAGTAACTACTCTCTGTTAATTCTTTCGATATCTTAGAGATCTCAGGTATTGTATGATCCTTGGGTCTCTAAGCAAGATGATTGGAAACTGAGAATTTGGAATACCGCTCTTGACTCTGGGCTTTTTAACTGATAACTAGTTGCACCATTTCTTCAGGGAAAACCACTGTTCTTGATACCTTTCGAACTTTTCTTGTGTCTGGATGTATTCTACAAGGGTAAATCCTCAGATCTCCTGCTTGGAGAATAAAAATCTAATGGTCAGCACTTGGAGAGCCAAGTGGGGTAAAAGTAAAGTTTCAAAATTTAGTATGTAAATATTACTTTAATCATTTTGTTTTCTCTTTGAGACTCTCAACTTTGGGTCTTATCTGCTCAGCACTGATGATCCTTCTGTTTCACCCTGTTTAGTAATTAAGGCTCCGATATTCTAAGAGAGGGAGGAGACTAGAGTATCTAACTTCTTAAACAGATTCCAAGAAATCTTTCTAGCTTAACTTTACCTCTACCTCCAGTGGTGGCATCTGCTGCTAATATTTAAGCCTGTGGTATAAATCAGGTCAGTGCTCCGTTTTATGCTCAATCAGCTTAGAATTCATCTTACATGGTTCTATAAAAGCAGTTGCTTCATGCATTTGCTTTCATTTTCAAAATTTTATTTTTTTTATTCCTTACATTATCCTTATTAGTTAATATCTTATAATTTTCTTTACCGTCATTTTAGTGGAGTTTTAACAGGTTTTTAGTTGACAGAAAAAATATAATTACATGTTCAATTTACCACCTTTACCTAGAAGCCTTTTTAATTTTTAAAATTAAAATAAACTAAAAACAGAGCAATTTTATATGGTATCTTGATCTCCTTGATCTATATTTCTAGCAATCCTTGGAATTTGGGTGAATGTGCTTAAGAACCTTGAACCTTAACCATCTAGTTATCCTCATCTTCTTTTTAGAGAAGAACATCCTTCCATTGCCTAGAGACCATTTGCTTGATCTGGATGCCTCAAAAAAAAATAACTTTCCTGGTCAAGATCTACTCCACCTTTCCTCATGACCCTAGACAAGAGGTCCTCAGGAACATAGACCTGGATCAACAACATCACCATGATTTGGGAACTGGTTAGACTTAGACCTACCAAATAAGAAACTCTGGGGCAGTGTCTGGCAATCTGTTTTATTAAGCCCTCTAGTTGGTTCTACTTCATGCTAAAGTTTGAGAAACACTGCTCTTGATAAATAACTAGGGTCAGATCTTAATATAACACCAGTGTAAAATGATAATTACAACTATGGAAAACAATAGCTTATTCATCAAAAAGAATAGCAAAATTTTAAATATATATTGGTGGCAGTGTTGATGGGTCTTAAGGGTTTTAGAAGGAGGGCACAATTTAAGGTTGGAGAGGTTCATTGAAATGGGTCACTCAGGACTTAACATCCTGGGAAGAATACCTAGAGCCAGTCCTAATAAACTAGGCTAGCTCTTTGAAACATGGTCATTACAGTGATCTTCGTTAAATGAGGTTGGAAACACTGCATTTCCTTGAGAAAAAGGTCACAGGAGCATCACAACTGGGCATGTTAGGATGGATTTTTGATATGAAATCACACTATCTGAGTATATTCCCTGAAAGAGCTTAAAAGACACTATTCACACAAGTAAAATAGTTGACTTGTTAAATAAGCAATAGCATCATTAAATAAATAAGTAAATAAAATAAAATCTCAACAGTGGCCATCTTTTGTGAGCACAGATTTATAGTAGAAGAAGCTGCTATGCTATTGGGCTCTATCATGTCAATACAAATAATAGACAATTAACAATTAGAGGCAAGATGAAGATAATTACCATAATGAGTTCCAAGCTTGAATGATAACCAGATTTTATTTACTTGCACATATTTCTGGTAATGGCACTAACAGACCAAGGTGTCTGTAGGGGCAAGAATGCTGGGCAATCGTAGCATTGCTTGCATTATATAAACAAAAAATCAAAAATTGTGAGTTGAGGGTTGATACCAGCTGCCACAGTGGAAAATTGTGATACTTTTTTCAATTTCCAGATCTGTGATAATTCTCAAATTTAGATTTCATTGACTGAAAAGGAGGGCAGTTTTATCTGAGTCAAAATTCAACAAAGCAACAAAGCCCTTGCTCAAAATTATGTATATAGAATATTCACCCTCATCATTCTTCAGAAAGATCCTCAACTATTTGCCAGAGTTAATTGACATTGAGAGCTGTTAGTAAAAGGTCTGAGATACAATATTATAAAGGGGTTCCAAAAGACATTGTGACTGTGGTGTTGCAGGCATACAAATGGAGTCCCACCTCCAGTCTACTACTCTGCAGTTCCAATTGCTCTGAAGAAAGATACTTTGGCCTCTTTACCTGTCCTTGTATATTTATTTGTTTGTTGATTTTTTGGGTGATCACCATTATTTGAGGAAGAGCCAAATAGAAGCTACTTAGAGTCTTCTCTAATGACAAAATCATATACATGCTGGGCGATTAGCAGAGATTAACACTATACTTAAAGACTTAAATATGGAGGGTTGTGAGTCTCATGATATTCCCATCTAATTTACTGGTAGGATCACTGCTTAAAAAATTCAAAATATAAATGGATCATGACAAATAACTGTGTACTACCATAAACATAACTAAGTCATAATCTCAATCTCAACTGTTCTGCTAAATATGCTATATTTACTAGAACAATTCAACACAACCTATGGCAATTAATATATTAGTATTGATCTGGTGAACATTATTTTTTTAATCTTAAGAAGGATCAATACTACTTTGTATTTACATGGAAAGGATAATAGTACACATTCACCTCTTTTTTGCCTAGAGCTACATAAAATATCCTATTCTCAGTGAAAATATAGTTCAAAGTAACTTTTATTATCTTATCATTTGCAGAACATCTCACTGGTCCCCAATAGCATACTAATTCTACTCAGAAGCGAGATGTGGCAAGTTTTTTGGATGCCATAGAAAGACACATATATGCCAAGTAGTGGGTGATAAACCTTGAAAAATTAAGGGTTTGCTTAATTAGTGGAACATAAGAATCCAATGGTTTGGTGCATGCTGGGACACAACCTCTTAGAAAAGAACAAGTTTTTGTACCTTATATTTTCTTCAATATTTAAGAAGCACATTGCTCTTTGGGCCTTTTGGCAGTATATATCATATTTGTGAATGTTGCTCTGTCTTTGACTTATATTTAGTTCATTCTTCAGTAGAAGCTAATCTGCTACTTGGAAAATATAATCTGACAGATTCAGTAGTGCTAGAAATATCTGTGGTGAATATACATGCTGTGTAGAATTTCTGATAAGCCATGTATATTGTATACCATATACCACATTGTCTGTGCCAGTGTCACAGCACAGTCCCTCAAGATCACTCCTTCTGCAATAAAGAGCTAAACACTATGTGAAAAGCATTTCCTGATGTGCTATTGAGTCCTTGCAGAAATTAAATACCTGAGATATAAATTGACACTGAAATTATAATTGTTTATATTTATCAAGTTTGAGGACAGACAGTAGCAATCCATTTGATGATGGAAATGGTACACTTTAGATCTGCCCTAATTAGGTTCGTAGTAGAAAACAGTGCTTCTATTTTAGCTCACAGCTATGAGCAGTTGAGGGAGGTGAAAAACATTTGGTTTTGATCTGTGCATGGGTCAAATGAATGTACTAATACAAGCTGAAATTAGATTCTGGTTATAGTGATATGTGGAAATCACCCCAACGGAAAGAGCTTCAAGCAGTATAATCGGTTATTAAGTTTGAATGGAGGGTCAATATCTAAAAGAATAATACACACAGACAAGACAGTGACTAAAAGTTTGGCTGCTTTGTCAGGAACATTGTAAAATGAGATGAGAATGTCTAGAGAAGAGGCATGTAGATAGACCTATGGAAGGAGCACAGAAGTGTGTGAATCTTTATGATTCACGTCATTGCTCATCAGAAAACATCCACTTCAGAGACTGTTGTTCAACAACCTTATTATTTATCACCCTTTTCTTTTCTTTTCTTGGCCTCCATGTCTTTCACAGTTTTTTTTTCTTGTTTAGGTGGATTTCATTTCTAATGGCTTTCTTATTTTTTTATTACTTTTTAAAATTTATTAAATTTATTGGTATGACTGGTTAATAAATAATAGCTGCATAAAGATTAAATTTTTGAGACTTCATATTTTTGAAATACTCTTGTGATTAATATTTAACTGGGTGGATAATTCTATGTTAACAACATTTTTTTAGAAAATTTAAGCTATTACTGTTTTGTGAATTGCAGTGTTACTGTTAAAAAATCTAATGTCAATTTCTTTTTTGCTCTTTTTTTTAACATTACCTATTTTATTTGTATTTCTCTATATAAGCTTTTAAAATCTTCATTTTTAGCATTGTGAATTGTAAAAGTAATACAAATTCTTGATTTTTTTAAAACAATTTTAAATTTTACTTATGCTCTAGACATCCATTGGGCTTTTTAATCTAGAAATTTATGACCATTAATTCTAGGGCCTTTTAAATATTATTTCTTTGATCATTTTCTTCTACTCATTTTTCTTATTCTCTTCTTCTGGAAATTGTATTAATTAAATGTTAGTATTCCTGTAATGATCCTTTAGTTCTCTACTTTACTTTCTCCTATTTTCAACTCTGCATACTTTTATACTTCTATAGCAGAATTTACTCAACTTTGTAATCAAAATTTATTGTCGCATTGATTCTTTTGATAATTATGTTTAGTAAATGAAACTATTCTACTCAATTTTTCTCTTAATCATATCTTGTAATACTTTTAAAGAGACTAATTATTGTTTTATGAAATTTTTCTTTTGCTCATGACATATCTATTTTCTTTAAGTTTCTATGTGTTGTTTGTTTTTGTTTCATCTTGACTATCTGTTCATATTTAAGGGAGACACACTGAGCAGCATAGGAGTTGGGTTGTGATTTTTTTGTGTGTTGTATATTGTTGGAGCATTCCAAAATGTTTGTACCTGTCTTTTTTTTTTTTTAACTCTTTGGCAAGCTTCTATAGAGAAAGATCTTTCTAGGAGCCAAGATGGGAAATGGCACCATGGACTTACTTTCACTGATGCCCAGTTTTCAGTGATGTATTTCATTCATATGCTGAAGATCCTATTGTCTCCGAAGTCCAGGGCTGCTTTGCTTCAACTTCTTTAGTAAATAAGTGTGCCTCTCCAGCTTTGGTAGGGTATTAGAATATTTTCTAGTCACCTGAAATTAAAGAGTGGGGTCAGGATTATGAATGTCTATCTTCTTATTATACAGTCTTTCATCCAATTCATTTGTTTTCAACATGATTTCATTCATTTATCTTTGAGTTATTTGGTAGTCCAATCATTAGCATTAGTATAAACAATCAAAATTAGGGTGCCCCAGATACAAAAATTAAAAGGAAGAAAGTGTAAGCAAGCTATATCTTTATGGAATTCTTCTTAGTGAGATTTTTTCTTCTACTTGGAAATGACACAGATAATTAGATGACAGATGTTAGATAGACAGACAGATAGATAGATGATAGATTGTATATAAAGAGAGGTAGAAAAATATAAATAGAGATATACAGGTAATTATAAACATAATTTCTTGCAAATAATTGGTTGAGTGTCACTATAATTAGGCTTCTGTATAGAGAAAATACTATTGCATTCATTAGCAAACAAAAAGATATTTAAATGAATAAATGGAGTAGAAAGGATATAAAAATTTTAAAGCCATATTTTTTAAATATAGGTAAAATTATATAAAACATACGAATAAAATTAGAGTGTGAAATTAGCATTTGTTTCTATTCTTACTGCACTTGGTTAGAGAGACAGACTTTGCCATTAAAAAATTTTAGAAACACACTGAAAAAGAGTTTTATTTTATTGGAAAATCTGTATTGGCCTCATCCTTATGGCATATGTATTTTTTTTCATTTATATTTCCTTCATCTGATTTTATCTTTTGAATTTAATGGATTTAAATGTCTGCCTCCAGCAAATGTACAAAAGTTTCCTTCCTCCAGACATAAATTCTAATAAAAAATTATAGAATTATGGATTGTTTAAATAATGTAATCTCTGTGATAATAAATATGGCTTTTTGATTACATTTTCTCAATTTTACATGTAAGGAAACTGTGGCCTAGAGAAGTTAAATATGACAAAAAGCCATACATCAAATAGTAGTTTCTGTTTCCCAATATACTGCTTTATACAATATATCATACTATCTCTAAAATATTATTTTTATATTCAATTATTGTTTATGAGATAAATCAATACATTTTCTAGGCACATGATTATTTCTAAAGGCTTCACATAAGTTTGTCAAAGGTTATTACAATTATTTCATTGTCTGTCAACAGATGCTTATTGAGTAAATTTTATATTTGTTTATACTATGCTAGGAATATCATTACTAGGTAAAAAATTAAAATATGAGTATAACAGGTAAAGAACATGTAAACCAATCTATGTTTTTAGGAAAAGGCCTTCTAAAGGAAGTACCCCCTAAGTTCAGTATTCAAAGGTGAAATTCAAGTAAAGATAAGTAAGAACAGTTAAAGCAGAGGCAAAAATACACTGTGTTATGCAAGTGAGAAACTTGCAGGTATATTTGCAATTAAGTTCTAAAGTGGGAGGCGGTTTTATCCTCATTAATAAGCCCAGTAAATAAAAAGTACATCTGTATATCATGAAGGATTTAGCTAAATGTAATTTAATCTCACTGAAGAAACAAAGCTGGAGATGATTTTTAGTTATTCTTAAAGTCATATCTTTCAAATCATGATGTTAGATTTGAATGCTTACAGAGAAGTGAAAAAATATTGTTTAGCAAGTTCTTTGAAAGAAATGATAGTTTCCTAATTAAAGACCTTTCTTTTAATACTCTGTTTTTCTACACTTCAAAATGGAGTACCCTTTAATGAGCTTTGATTTTAACATTTACCTCAGATTCTTAGATCTAACTCTTAATTTGGCATGTAGAGCATATCTCAGTAACTGAAATATAAACGTTTTGTTACTTTTTGACTAAGATAACTAGTGGAAATTAAGTGGATTAATGAATTTTCTTTTACTTCATCATCCTACCCGTTCTCACAATACCCAGAAGAGTTTTTTTTTTCTTCAGCAGCATTAAATAAAACTAATATACACTCAGACCCTCTTCTAATTATTTTACTTACAATAACTCATGTGATACTCACCACAGTAAATAGGTATTATTATTGTCTTCCTTGTAAAAATAAATAGTCTGAGGCACAGAGAGGTTAAACAGTTTGCCCAAGTTCACATCAGTAGTAACACAATGGTCCGCTCTGAACCCTTATATTTCAATACTGAGTTATGCTGCCTCTGAGCATCCAATATAATTTTATGAAGAGAATAAATTAATGTAGAATAAAAAAGAGTTTATCTATTTTGTAATTGATTTTTCAAGACCTTCCTCAGACTAAACTTAATATATATGTTATATATTTTGAACCTCATTTAATTACTTAGGTTTCTGAGGATTAATTATAACTTATTAAGGAAATAAGACCAGCTTACATTGTCTTCAATGACCAAACAACAGGATAATTTTCTAGGTGTTTTTCACATTTCAGAAGAGTTGAAAGCAAGCACAATTACTGCAATTGGTGGTGTGGGAAAGACATATTTTTATTTCTGTTGTACTTCCCTCCATATGAGATTTCCATTCAGAGGACTGTATCCACACCATGAATTTAGCCAAGGGTGTAACAGTGGTTCATTGCTATAACACAGGAGAAAACATAAGTCAACACAGCCAAAAAAAGACCAGCATTTTAATATGAATGATGATAGGTGATGAATCAATTGTACCTATTACCATGTTATAGTAATAAGAGAGGAAAAGGATACTTAGAGTTGAAGAGCAGTAAATATGGAGCAAATAAACTAAAGTCATATAACAAAGTGCATGATCATACTATGGATTATAGTATATCCACAGAATGTAATATCATTGAATAATACAAACAGATTCTTCAAACATTCAGGCAATTTTATGACCATAGACCACATTTGTCTTCATATAAGTTAAAAAGATGGTAATCAAATTTCATGCTTCTAGAAGGAAAGTAATTGCCTATTAGACATTATTTTGGGTAATGTTTTTATTTGGTTCCTTTTGAATTATAACCTGGTATAGAGAGGATATAAATTGCTTTTTATTCTTTAGTATTACTTGCTAGTCCAACTTTGTGGCATTTATTTCATATTGATTTCTACTGCAATTATTTGTTCACATATCCAAGTCTTTTAAATCTTCAAATTGTTAATTCTTTAATAAGAAAAACTGTTTATTCAACTTATGTTTTCCAAATAGCTAATGAAGTGAATTGCATATGACAAGAGATTGAAAATATATATAGTATGTGTTCATCTCTCTTAGGGAAGGACTGAGCTATAAAAGTTTCAAAAGATAATTTTAACATTCTTCTGAAATGTTGTCTAGAAAAAGAGAATATTTCCTCCATCTGTATTTAGTTATAAATGACATAAAGTAAATAAAGTAATTGATTTTATTAATTTTTTTTTCAGAGATACCTAATAGATATTATCATCCTCAATTTACAGAAGGGACAGTTGAACACTAGGAAAGGTATTACTCTTCTTTATAATTGTTGGAGGTAAATCCAAGAACCCAGAAAGCCAGATCTCTTCATTTCCAACCCACATCTTCCTATATACTAGTCTATCCTCGATGATTTATTTAATGCCCAGAACCAAAGTATGACACTGAGGCAAGTAAATGGAGTCCCAGTGCAAATCTTGATTTATTTCATCAAATTTTCAGCAGTGTGCTTTCTATTTTATTAGTACATCTTTTGCTTGGACTTTTAGACATATTTTTGAGAGGAAAAATGTGAGGAGGTGTCAGTATTACTTGTAAGAGGGACCTGTTTGTGTAATATTAAAATGACTTAGTTGTATAATATAGAATGAGAAAATACTAAGAAAATAGTTGGAAACTTCTCTTCTTGCAGATGTATATGTACAAATAAAAAGTAAAAATTTGCAAAATTGTTAAGAAAAATAAACTGTTTTTTTCTATGTACAATAGGGGCCTGTGTCTTTAATGCTCTAAAGGAGAAGGAAGCTAGTTAGCAGCCAGTGATTACCTGATCACACTCTGAAAAAATCTTGTATATATTGTTGCCCACACAATACCTCACCTAGAACATTTTATTGATATTTCAAACTTAATATGACCCAAACTACTGATATATCATCCTAAGCCTCCTCTACCCAGTTCTCATACTTTTATTAAATAGCAATTCCATATTTTCTGCTGCTCGGACCAAAAATCTTGGATTTACCTTCATCTCATTCTCTCACATGCTACCTAAAATCCATTAGCAGATTCTGATAGCTCCTCTTTCAAAACTAGTCTGGAATCTGACCTCACCTGCACTTGGATAAGTCACCAACCCACTCCGAACCCATCAATTATCACCTGAACCCCCTGCAATGGCCTCCTAACTCATCCCCCTGCCTCTTGCTTCTAATTCATCTAATTTTAGCATCCAAAATTATTCTTTTATAATAAAAGAAAGGTCATTCAATCTCCTGATCTAAACCATACCTTGGCTTTCCATTTCATTTATAACAAGAGCCACATGATCTGAACTCTGATTACATTTTCAACTTTATTTTCTATGACACGTTTCCTCTCTTTCTCTGACCTAGACATGTTGCTGTCCCTGATTTTCTGAAAAAGTACCTAGTATGCTCACTTTTAATGCTCTCCTCCTAGATTTTCACAAAGTTGTCTTTTTCATGATCAAATGTCACCTCTTCAGAGAAGTCTTGCATGATTATCTCTATCTAAAGGAGGAACTTCAGTCCCAGGTTGCCATTTATTATTACTGACATTTTATATTGATTTGTCTCTTATCTGAGTTCCTCACCAGAATGTAATATCCATGAGCATAGGAACTTAATCCACTGTAATAGCTCTACTACTAACTGTTAGATAGTAGGTACTCTGTATAAACTGAATGAATTAATGGATTTTATATTTACTCATATTTATGTAAAATATGTTTAAAGAATGCATATATTGCTTGCTAAATTTGGTTCAGTATGAATGCATGCACATACATACAGGTGCTCCTAATTTGATGTTTAATTGCATAAGTGGCAGTTTGAGAAAAAATTATAGCAGAGTAATGATAAAATGGAGATATGAAAATGAGTAACCAAGAGAAGAGAAACTCAAAGACAACATGAAAAGAATGAAAACAAGAGAAAATAACGTGGATCATTAAACTAACAGAAGAAAAGGTAATGCACATGGATGGGGTCAATGAGTAAAACAAGAGAGGAATTCGTGAAGAAAGTGACGGTTGTCCTTGATGACAAGTGGATATCGGGTTGTATCAATGGGAAAATGAAACAGGTAGTTTCAGCCTGGACAGCATGATACTAGTTAAGATGTGTTTCTTAAAGTGATTTTCTTCTGGGCTGTCTGCCTCACCAAGACACCCTTCCTAAAGCAAATTAGAACAGGATTGCAAGCAATGTTAAATGACTCTGGCTCCTTTTATCCCCCCAGATTCTTAACGATAGTTTTTTAGCTCTGTGAGTCAAATCATGACATCTCTTTAAACTCATACATATTATTTCCCTGGTGCCAGAAGTTGATATGTCATGGAAAGATGGCCTACAGCTATACCATATTAAGCTGAAAAAAATAAAGTACACAGTGTTCTTCCTGTTGTCAGGAGTTCTCCTTATAACTAAACCGTGCTGTTCCCTTTCATTCTGTTTGCTCTGACAAGTTTACATGTCAGCCTATCTATTCTCTTTCAGAGTGCTCTTTTGATAAAGTGCTTGGTCATACTAAAAGTCCTGAAGAGCTCATCAGTGCAAGATTTTCACTGAACCAGTTGCTTATAAAATTTTTCATGGCAAGTCAGCAAAGCTTAAGTGCACAGCCAGTGCCAGAGTGTGCAGCTTAAATGAATTGACCAGGCAGTTGTTCTGTGGCTGATTGTAACATGTGTTCTATCAAATAGGCTCACTGCTTTGACATATTTATAAATTTACCACTTGAATCCTAGAAATCTGAAATCATTTTTTTTTTTTTGCTATTTAAAAAGCAGTCATCATTACAATTAAATTCCATTTTTTGAACTTTGTTAGACTCTTGATGTTATCAAGATATGTTTCCAGGTAAGTACTTTCCATGCGATATAAAAATATGAGTTGAAAAAACTGAAATTGGCCAAAGATGTTGTGTGGTTTTCTAAACACACTTCTGGATATCAACCTGAATGCTCATGATTCACCTGCTTCAGCAAAATGATTATGTATTTTAGTTGATGGATGTTTGATTTCTTACAAATATTTATGTGAGAATGATACACCTTGGATATGAAGAGTCTACAATATAGCAACCTTATCTATATCTCAATCCATATCATATCCTTGAATAGTGTGGAATGGACTAAACTAAACCAAGAAAAGTGGAAACCAATTTTCAATAAAAAAAAATTAGTGAAAAGTAAAGCATTCTATTTTAGGTCAATATAGCATATAATCAAGAAGAGATAGAAATTATTTGATGAGAAAATTATTTGATGAATTTCACTACTATAGTTTAATCATTTTATTTTTAGTCAGTTTACCCCATTATGAAGGTTCCAAAACTATTTAAATAATTTAGTTTAAGAAAACTAGGCTAAAATATATTTATGTGTATACTAAGTGAATCCTTAAGATAATTTTTAGATTAAAACTCGCTAAGGGTTATGTGACCATATGCTTTAAACAGCTGAGGTTATGCAGATTAATCATTGAAAATTTTGACATTTCCCGGGGAATTTTAAGAAGATAATTAGATTAGTCAATTGGTTCTATCTTCTATTAAAAAGAGAAAATAAATCATTTAAGACACTGAACATATCTCTATTGATTGCTTATATGATGCAAATTAT
Source organism: Macroglossus sobrinus (assembly GCA_004027375.1). NCBI lineage: Eukaryota > Metazoa > Chordata > Mammalia > Chiroptera > Pteropodidae > Macroglossus > Macroglossus sobrinus. Next base: position 154,438 of record PVKZ01001815.1, on the reverse strand, counting down.
CAATTAGAAACCATCTATCATTCCATTTTTTATTATTAATATATACCCTTTGGGAAAGCAGAAACATTCTTAAAATAATAACATATACATTTATTAAAATTGATAGAATAAATGTAGTCAGTTGAGTTATTGATATTTAAAAATGTTGCCTTGATATTTCCTATTTTAACTGATGTAACTTTATGGGAAACAGAGGGATTATTGAGAGATTCACTAGCTGTACACTCAATATAAATTAATAGATCTCAGAAGTTATATAGTATTGGCATTCCAGTATTAAAGGTTTTTTTTTATCATTTCTTTTTATAAGACAGATCAGTATCATGTCTAAAATTAGATGGTAATTAGATAATAGCAATACATAAACCAATAGTATACTTGTAGGGAAAACATTAAAATTAATAACATCTACTGCAACCGAAGAAAGGTATCAAATCTAATTTCCTATGAGATCTAGAACAATTTAATCTTTGGCAGCGAGAAGAAAATTCCATTCATTCATTCATTCATTCATTCATTTTTTAGTAAATATTTCTACTGTCAGATAGTCTAGACTTCAAACCTCACTTCACCCCATGGCAATTAAATGGCTTTGAACAAGTAATTTAACATTTCCGATCCTGTGTTTTCTTATTAGTGAAAATGGGCATGATGATAGTAATGATTTCACAGGACTATTTTTAGGATGAAATGAGTTAATTCACATAAAACATTTTGCAGATCTCCTGACACTTGGAAAACATTTAATAGTTCTTGCTAAGATTTTAAAAATTATGTTGTATGTGCCTGAACTTGCAAGAGACACTGAAGCTGTAAAAGTAACTAATAAAGACATAATTTCTGCCATCATGTAGATTAAAACCCAGTGTTAAGATAGATGGTAGCTAAACAATTCACACATCATATAAAATTGTGATTGTGCTGAATGATAAAAAGAAGTGCAAACTTCTATGAGAGCTGTTATTGGGAAATCTGTCATAATAAGAATAAATAGAGTTGTTTTGGTTTGGATTTTGGTTTTGGTTTGTTAGTGGCAAAGGAAAAAGAATAGCCAATGTATTTTTAATAGAAGAAGCCTAGTTATTACAAGACCTTCGGGTAATAGTTATTATGCAAAAACAGCACCTACAAATTCAGAATTTCTTCATTTTTCTGTTCAATAAGGGAGATATTTGAACTCCAGCTAATAGGAAAACATTAAAGCACTCCTTCCCGTCATGAAGAAATGCTCAGTATACTGGGTGATTGTAGTCCCAGGCACACAGCACTTATGTAAGAGACACAGAGAGCTACAGCATATAAGCAGCATTTCCCGTAAATATTAAGAGAAAGTTCAGCCTTCTTTGGAAGCCTAATTATTCATTCACAGGACAAGTCTAAATTGAGCAGTGGGTATTGTGCAATCTGTTTGGGTGTACATGAGGCATCAGTTTATTCAGACTGAAACCCACAGGGTCTGCAGATAGATGGCTTAGTATTAGTCTTAGTATTTTTTGCCAAGGCAAACTTGGGTGAGAGTCCCTGGGCTCCTTGTGTTCCTCCAAAGTAGAATCAGTACATATCATTTTACTGATTTTACATACAGTGTTGAGTCTTCTAAATTAGAAGGAAGGATTAAATAAACGATTTAGCTACTAGTGGCTGGGCAGAAAAAAAAACAATACAGAATACAATATTTTTCAAACTTTTTGAAGATAAATATTTTCTGACACTTTGTTCCATATTGCCAGATGCCTACTCTGAAAATTAGAATTCACTGGATCTGTTGTGGGGCCAAGTATTTTGTATTTAAAAAGGAGCTCAATTAAATCTTATCATGAGGGGTTATTAGGAAAAACTGCATTTAACAATATTGGCTATGTTTAGTGAAAAGGAAATAGACACTGATATCTAAACTCAGGGAATATCATTTATAGTTTGTTTAATAAATAATGTGAGATAAAATGCATCAAATTCTTGTTACATAATGTGGATTTCATCTCTCAACAAATTCTCTTGTTATATTCATAAAGTTGGAAGTTCAAGAACTCCAGGATATTCTTAGAGAACAATAAAGAGAAAATGTATCATCACAATTTTGGCCTGGAATGAACATCATTGTTTATGTATTTCTATTAAAGTCTTTTCCCCTTAATTTTTAAATCAGTAAGGCTATACATTGAGCAAGTATAAAATTTCTTATTTATACCAAAATTTATTCATGCAATATATGTCAATGAAGAAATTGATTATTATGCATAGTCTTCATATATGTTTTGCATCTTGCTTTATTGTAACAATGTTTATTACATCTTTTGAAGCTGAAAACTTTGAGCTGGTTCAGCCATCTAATATCTTTCCTTCCTCCACTCCTACAACTGAGAATCCTCGAGATGGGTCAGCATCATTAGATATACATAAGCTATACAGTTGCAACTCAGAAGTGGGAACCTTTTAACCATTTAGGTGATTAAATTTTCCAATTCTAATCACCTAAAAATCTATTAGAGAATATTTATAGAGTTTTACAAAATTTAGAATGTAGGACTCTCTAATATAGTGCTGTATACCATTAAAAACTCATGTCTGTTACTTCACACTCAATCTTTGCAATAATGTACATGTACTCCCATTTCTCTCTTTCATTTCAGGTTATAAACTAGGTCATAACTATAGCAGGTTCTTCTGAGTTCATTAGACCAAACCATACACTACAACCTTTTTGTTTTTAAGATGCTTTTATTTCTTTAATTTTTGCTATTTAAAAAATCTATATAGAAAAAAATAGATGTGAGTGAAGCAAGGAAATAAAATCAGCTTTCTTGCAGTCTTTTAGCATTTTCATTTTCCTATCTCTTCAGAGTTTGTTTGGCCTAATTTGAGTTAGGCTTCCATCTCAATAGGCTTGCCCACCTACGCTAATTCAACTTTACCTTAAATGGCATAGATATCAAAAGTATCTCCTGCTGCTTAAGTATATTACACTCTTCATTAAGGATTGAGGGATATATGTGCAAGGTAATGAGCACCCATGTGAATTTCACAACCATCAGGAAAATTACTTGTTTTTCCATGACTGTTCCTTATATGCCAATTTTAGAGCCTCTGCCAATGTACATTTTTCTCTCTTTCTTTCTGTTTTAATTTTTTTAATAAAAACTCCACTCTTAATATGATGGCAAATGTATTTTAATGTTAAATACCTCAAAGGATATTTTTATATTAATTAAATGTATTTTTTGGTAAATTTAGTTTGAAAAAAATGTTTGCTACTCAATTTGCAACCTATTTGCTAAAGAAAACGGCAGAATAAAAGCAACTACCCCTTTCCTAACCTAAACAGTTTTGCTTTATGCAAGTACATAGGAACTTCAGAGCTATCACAACTGCCCTTAAGTAACAAACATATTTTGAAATATACAAAAATAAGTGAGATGACAGTTTTAGCTATGTTTGATTTTTGGATGATGTAATATAAACCTAAATGAAGTATAAGTCTCGTATTTAACTTACATATCCATTGCTAAAAAATAGTTCTTTTTGTTGTTTTTTATATCTCTCATACTATTATGTTTCTTAGGAGAAGGAAGAATGGAGGCTTTCCAGGGACTGAAAGGGATTATTGATACTATTAAAGGGGACACTGGGGTCCACCATAGCTCAATGAAATATCAGGTGGATAATCGGCCAATAGCTAATATTTCACCTTTACCCTCCTAAAGAATGAAGAGATGTGGCTCAACCTGACTCACCTGTATTAGGCCCAGGAGAGAGGCCTCAGATTTTCTCTGCGGCTAAGTGTCTTAGCGCTGGATCTAAGTGTCCTAGATCCACATAGAGCTCTTATTAAAAAATAAGAATATGGAGATTCACTTCGAGCACACTGAATCTTAGTATTTTCACTTAGATTTCATGAAACAACACCATAGAACGCTTATTTTCAGAAGAAAAACTGTGAATTGAGGTTATTTAATGGTTTGGACAAGAACTCACATTTTTAGTGTCCCCATTGTTGTTCTCATGATTACATCATGCTGATGAATATATTCTATAAAGCATAACGGTAAGAAATCATCTCATCAACCACAAACTCTTCATATCATAGCCTTTGGTAAATTGCGGCACAAGCATTATCTTCATTGTACATTCTATGTTCATCTCCAGAAATTTGAAGAAAGAAGTTTAGCCTGCTTGAAGCAGTACATCAGATAGTATTTGTGTGTATATTCCTCAATATTCAATCAAATTTACAGCAAAATAATTTCAACAAATTCCAAACCACTTTGCTTTGAAAAAATAAAAGAAAAATATGTCATAAAATAAACTATATCTTCTATTATTTACTAATTATATTTTTATACTGAACAAAGTCATCAGATATTTATAGATTAACTTAGTTTAACTAAATTTGCTTGTATGAATTTTATTCTTTAATATAACTTTATAGTTATGTTTATATACATATTTATAAAGTATATGCATTCATATGCAAAAAATTATTATATATGTGAAAACCTTTTGCCTTTTTAAATTCCATTTTCATATATTTTGTATATGTCCTAGTTCATTAAAATAAACTTTAGTATTAGTATGCCATCTAGCTTTTTAAATGCTTCCTAAAACACTTTAGAACTATTTTGAATATTGTGAAATGTACTTTATATGGTGGCTCTAACACAACTTTCTGTACCAAAAAAAAAAAAAAAAGGAATAATTTGCTTGCCAAATTTCTAATAATGTGAGAGCAGAATGTTAAATCTCAAGCTAAAATTGGTGTGAATGAGAAATACTGAGATGATATTCATTTTTTTTTCTTGCTTCTTCACTGTCTGGTAACGTGAAGACAGTGAGATCCCCTGATTTAAGCTCTGCCTTTCTTGCATCCTTGCTCACAAAAGCAGTAAACATCCAACGAAAGTGTTTTCTTCTTGTTTATTTTATAATTAATTCAAGTTTTCATCTTTATACTTTTTTTTTTAAAGAAACAAACAAAAAATAATCAAGCAAAAACAAAAAACAGATCTCTACAACTTGCAACTTACCAGAATTATGAGTGGCGGCGCTTTCACATTGCTGCTGCCACCTAGTGGCTACCTGATTGAAATCGATCAGCTAGTTTTTAGGAATAAATCGCACAGGACTTTTCAAAGCAGTGAGCAGTCAAGCAAATTCTCCTGTTGTGTTAGTCCTCATTTCACCAGAAACATGGCCAACCAAGAGAAGGAAAATATGTTCCATTACAAAGAATTATAAGTTTTTCATCAACAAAAACAAGAGAAGCAGAAGCTGATAAATTTCAATGCATGCATTGAGGAAATATAACTTATTATCTAGATTGCATATACCCATCTACCAAAGCTTTTTTGGTATGTATATGATTTAAGACTTTCTATTGCTATTTAAGGTAGTAGATGTACTGACCTCCACAGAGTTAAAAGAAAAAAGAGAGAGAGAGAGATGAGTGAAAGAGATGAGAAGTCTGAGATAAGCTTTATTTTATCTAGTAAATTGGTTTCTTACTAAGTCCCAAAAGTGATGATTTTGATTATTGTTTTTGTTCTGGGCTTTTCCTACTGTTCTTCTGTTTATACTCTCTGTTCTGTACAGAAAAGAATTAATTTTCCAGAAGTGAATTCTAGTCATTCATCAACTAGGGCAAATGAGCCAACATCCTTGGAAATGATTAGACAAATGAGAGCATCTTTTCTGGTCCTCTAAGGTAATTTAATGTGAGAACTAATTTATTAATTAATTTTCTGAAGGAATAAGTGACTGGCCACTAACTTGAAATAGGATAAATGTTTAGACCCAAATGGAAAGATTGGAAGTGCATAAAATTCTGTATAAAGGACCAAATACGTGTTATATACTAAAGTAACATGACTGAAAAATGTATCAGAATTGTTCAAAATATTTTGACCACTTACAGCCTCACATTGTAAAATTTTGTTATAATTGTTAGCTATTCATGTGGCAAGTATTCTAAAACATCACTCTACACTCTGAATTTATATTACATATAGGTCTTTGTCATGGGCAATATAGTGTTGAAAATTTATAATAGGGAGAAGTAGACAATATACATTTTTAAAATTAATGTAAAAGTAGAACATTATAATAATAGAATGATAATTTAGTCAATGTTTAGTGTCATATTAATTAGGACACAATGGTAAAAATAGAAACCATTTCAAGTCTTTAAACAGAGAGAAATTTATGCAAGGGATTATGATACAAGTGATAGAACACACACAAGAAGCTCCAAGGCAAAAAATTTGAAGTTGCAAGAAATGATTACTACTTCTATACTTGATGGTCAAAGAAAGGAGTCAGTGTTACTCAGAAGAAATGGCTAAACCCACTCAAAAGGAGCTGACATGTGGTTGGTCTGGCTAGTCAGAGGAGGAGCTATGAAGAAGATGCAATGCTTGCTAAAGAAACAAAGAATAACCCCGACGACCCCTTTTCCCTTGCACCTTGCCCCCAGTTCCACATTAGTGGCTCCAACTGGCAAAACAAACAAACGTTAAAAGCCAACTTACATGGGAGCCTGGAAATGCAGCCTGCTAAAGTGATCATCATTCAATATAAATTAGAGCCAAGAAAAAAAAGGAATAAATTTAAGATCAAAACAAGTCAAGGACTGGCATATGTAAGGAGAGGACAAATCAAGAGGTCTGACAGAGGAGCATAACCTGATCTCTTTGGAAGAGAGAATAAAATGCAAAGGGAATGAAAGGAGGAGGAGAGCATATCTCAGCAGGAAACAGTGTGAGACTGGATGAGGAGAAAAGTCTGTGAATGGTGCAATCAAAAAACAATGAGGAAAAGCTTAAACAGTTGAAGTGCATGGATCATCCAGGCAAGTTTGGAGACTCAGAAAGCCTTGAAAGCTTGAATAAGAAGTTTGAACTCAATGTTATAAACCAGCACTTCTCAAAGGCTGTTACATAGTATGCTAGTTTTGGAAAATGCAAAAAGATCTTGCTTGTGAAAAGGGTGTCATTGTCAAGAGAGTTTGGAAAACACTAGAGTTTTCATATGCAAATATGTTCTCTGAATCCATGATGAGTGTATGTAAGCTAAGTTTCACAAATGTATTTAATCCTAGTTTACTTATCTTAACTTATTTGTTTCTGATACACCTCATGCACCCAGTGTTTTCCACAAGGCAATCTGTTGAACTGCTAAGAAATTTGGAAATCCTGCCACTTAGCAGCACACTGTGTGAGGAATAAGGTGTTCATAAAGCAAGTAAACCCCAAAGATTGATGCAAGTAAAAATACCATTGTACTAACCTATAATTGATTAAAATTTCAACTAATTCAGAGTTTATGATCTATTAGCTGGAACTATGCTATTAATTGGAAAAGTGTTGGTTTAAAATAATCAAGTGTTTTAATGGATTTTAATATAATAGACTTGATCCTCAAAAAGAAAGCTGGTAATTGTAAGTCTCATTCATTTACTGAGGCATAAATTATAGGGCCTCTTATTAAATCTGTTTTAGTTGCTAAAATATTTGTAAAAAAAAGCTTATTTAAAATTATTATAAATGAAATTATTATCTAATTCAAAATTACCCTGATGATGGGACCTCTGTATGGAAAATCAAAGTGGGTCTTGATGAAACCTTTGAAAACTACTGAGACAAACCTCACTGTCTACAGGCATCCAGTAATGAATAGGAAAGAGTTTACATCAGGCATGTAGCCTGTTCCTGCCTTTCCTGGGCACCATGAGATGGGGTGTTGGGGCATAACTTTGACCAGACCCCTGTGTAAACATTATTAATAAAGTTCATTAATACAGCATGGTTGGCTAGAGAGTGGGGGGTAGTCACATAAGCTATATAATTAGTGGATATAAAACAACAGTGTTCCAAAACTGACGTGGCCATCTTTTATAATCAATACTTCTATATATGTTATTTATAGACCTTATATTTTAATCCCAAACCAATGTGAGAGAAAATGGATATTTTGGAAGGATTGCATATTGAGTTCCTCCAGGGAAAGACTGTCCTGGGGTTTGCCTAGATCCTTTGAATCATTAGTAGATCTTGTGTCTGGTTAAGAGCCATCATCTTTCTTCAGTCTGATTTGACAATTCAATCCTTGTGGTAACTCAGACTGGTGGAATAGGAACGATTAACTTTTAGACATATAAGTTATGACTTCCGCATTTCTAAAAAGAAAATGGAAGTATTGAAAATATACTGAGGATTTGTTGCTGGGGAAGTTGCTTGTGTATTTTTGGTATGAAGAGGCAAAATCTTCAGTCAAACTATGGGTGGTGAGGAGGGAATCTTAACAATGGAATTCAGCAAAAATAAAATTAGACCTGGGGAACTGACTGACTAGAAAAAGAATGTAAGTAGAAAAAGTTAATAAAGATATACTATTCCTCAATTGCTAGTAGCAGTCCTGGTAAAAATCTAAACATCTATAGGAAGACACTAGAACAGAGAAAGTATGAGTAAAGACTTTTTTTCTTGATTTAGTAAATCTTTGTTATCAATCACAACCCAGTGACCTCAGATTCCAAGGGTTATTCTGCTAAGGGTTAGGATACTTTATGGAGAAATACAAGCACAAACGATGAATTCCTGCTATCATGGATGCTTAGAATAAATGATCAGGAAGAAAGTCACTACTTTTAGATATAGCTGAATGAAAGGAGTTAACTTGGATTTTGACTGATCCCCAAGTGACTGAAAGCTTTTGTGAAAAGACAATTTCAGCTAGTTTAGTTACAAACTTGTTGCAATAGGTAAAGGTAAGTTTTCTGCAGAATTAAACTGAGAGAGATAATTCCCCAACACTCTATTTAACCAACAGATGGAATACTACTTTCAAATAGTACATGGAGGTAAGCAATCCAAGATTGGTTGTATGATTATCAGAGAGATTTTACATAATTTAATGCCATTTACACAGACTACAATAGACACAAAGTGTGTAATTAAATATGCTCTTAGAGTGGGGGACAGAGAGGAGAGGATAGGAATATATTTAGAAGACAGCAACAGATCTGTTAACTCAGTGACCAAGCATGGGGCTAAATAATGGGGAAAAGATTCGTTTCTCAAAAGAAGGCAGTGCTCTGGGGGAAGAAAAGACCCATGAAAGAAAAGCAGGGAGAGGGACTGGTATCTGGCTTAATTGGGTGAGGTTATTCAGATGGCTATTGAAAATTAGGATAAAAATGAGAAAACTGATAAGGCTGACATCACTGAGCTGATAATATGTTATAGATACTTGGTGGATGAGAAAGCTGCTTTGGATCTTTTTGTACCTCTTTAAAAAGGTCTTCAAATTTGTCTCTCTTTCCCACGCTGGAAGAACTCAAATCCAATCATGAGGACCGTGATTTAGAATGGAAATATTTAAACAAAAAGCTGAATTTGTCTCATCAGTTAAACCCACAGACTTGAAAATATTAACTGATAGGTTGAGATATATTCACCCTATTCTTAGTGGAGGATCACCAAAGGCCTTTTGTTTTGAAATGGTCTGGGATTGATATGCAACACTTTTTGAGTTACTGGATAGACTCCTTCATTGTATAGAGATTTCCATGGAGGATAGAAAGAAATCATTCTAAAAGGTCAAAGGTAAACTTGTATGGTATAATGATGCTATCGGTGGTAGGTAATGACCATGGCAGTTATGCCACAAATTAGAAAATGTGATTTAAAAAAGTATTAAATCCTCTGTGGCTATACTGATATTATAAAAATACATAATTAAAATGGATACAGTGTGTGAATGAGGGCTTCCGCCTTTATCACACTCACATGGGAGTGGCTGAGCAGCCCTTCCCTCAGTTTTAATTGGATGTGATAAAAGGGAACCTTTTATATTGCCCAAGCCCTTTTTGGAATTAAATGATAAGCAGTACAGAATTCTGGGATGATATAAAAAGACACCACTGCTCTGATAAAGGAAATGGGAGTGAATAGAGCAGAGTGAGCCTTCTTAAATCCCTTGTAATAGGCCTGTCTGGCCAGCACATAAGCAGACTGTCTATGGTGACCAACAGCATGTGATTGGAGATTAAATAAAGTGCTTTGCTTTTATTTCTTTGGCAATAACCAATATAAGAAAGACAATGCAAGAAGTACCAGAAATACAACAGAGTGCAAGAGATTAGAAAACCATGACAGACCAGGCTAGAGATTGGAAAACCATGACAGACCTCTTTCTACACTCATTTTCAGGTCCAGCCTGGCAAAATCTGCATTTTCAAAGAATGATGGTCAACATATACATGTAATTTTTTTCATATGGGTATTTTAATTTACAGTCATGCTATCAAAATTTAATGTGACAAGCTTTGAACTTGATAACCATTATGAATAACTTACTGCACTACAGTTATAATCTCATGATAACTGCCCTCAAAGGAAAAAGTGCAAAAAGAATTAAGAACTTCTGTCTTCTGTGTTGTCTATAGACTGACCAAGTGATTATTCCAGATAAAATTCAGACTTAGTCCATTCTGTGAAATTTTAGCAAATTATGTGGGACTGAGCAACCAGAGACATCTCTCCAATTTTGAGAAACAAATTATTATTTCTTACCCTGCCATTGAAAAATAGCCCTGGTAGTACTATTTATAGAAATCACATTACCAACTAGGAATACTGCTGAACTTTATTGTTTAAGAAACCCAAAGCTCTCAAAAGTCCTGAATCATACTTAGGAAATTCAGACTAATTGCTTGGGTGTGTTTATAAAAGAGATTTTCACTGAGAGAGAAAAAGATTCTTCGCCTTGTATATAGGGAGATACTGAAAAATAATAAATGTGCACCATTCAAAGCAGAGAGAAAATACTAAGTGCTTTTAATTCACTGTAGTCCATGAATTGGCCTTGTCATCAAGCAAGTACAGGGACAATTTAGGGTAATCAGGTAAAATTGAACTACTGAACAGCAGAAGAGCCACTGATGTGCACCTCTGGCTCCACTTGTCTATGTTTCGTCATGCTATCTCCCATGACCAATTCTAGGTAAATTAGACTCTTTGGTAGGAGAGCTTCTCAACTCTTGAGTAATATCTGTTAAAACATCCTGTTAATCTGCCCAAAGTTGTTTTCCGCAGTGTTCTTTGGTAGAATTGAGTTCAGTATAGGGGCTATTTAGACTATGCCATTTGCTCAGAAGATGATGGCATGGAGGTTCACATGCACAGTCCTACAATATAATTATAAATAGTGTGGTCCAAAACAAAAACCTGGGATGGACTGGCCAGCTTTTAACACACTGTGATGTTTCTTAAGCAAAAAGTTAAATATTCTGGGTGTAATATGTTAAAAAAAAAAAAGTTACCAATTCCTGATTCTACAAACATGTACAGTGGCAAGAAAAGTAAAATATATAATAGATCAAAGGTCATTGTTATTTAAATGTGAGAGGGAAGAGAACATCAATATATAGAGATTGCAGGCCCAATGTGTGATCACACTCCCCATGCATTTTAAGGGCTGTGAACAAATATCTGATTTCTTTCTCTTTTTTTTTCACAAGTCATATAGTAAATAGATAGCACTAACAAAGTCAAATATTAATAACCAAGAACTACAGATCCTCAAATCCCCTTTCCCCCAACCAGCAAAACCCATAGAAATTTACACTGACCAAAGTAAATAGAAAATAAAAGTCAAACCACTTAAACGGTTGACATTTAGGGATGGAGCCAGGCACACACTTTCATCCTTCTGAATCACCAGTGTTACAACATTAACAGAAAATAACTGATATTATAGACATGGTGTAAAAGTTAGTGTTAAAATCCAATGAACAATAATTTAATTAATACCTGCTGATGATTACTATAGTTTTAAATTTAACTTCAGCAAAAGAGTACCATTTTACTTAGCACATTATAGCTGCCTTTTTCCCTCCTCCCCTAAATAAGAAGGACCTATTTTAAAAGAAAATACAGCTCATAGCCATGGTCTTATTGACTATAACCAGAATTAATTTTGAACTTCACTTATTTGTTATAATAAATGTGATTGATTTTGATGTAGAATATCTAACTTATCAAATTTGCTTTTCCCTGTTTTTCTGATATTCTATCTTTTATGGACATAAATTTAAAACACATCCTTTTGAGAAATTACCTCATTGATCTAGGACAAGTATAAGTTTTAACTTATTCGATTGTTATAGTATATATTAAAGCTAGTCATTATTGAGTGAGTGCAGGTGATAGAGGATAATGGCCAAATACACAATAACTATTGTCTTTCAATGTATGTATCTGTGAGAGTGTTAATTACAGAGGGAAAGGAAACCCATGATTTCTTCCCTAGACAGACAACACTAGGTACAAGGATGGTTGTAGTGTGGGTACTGAAAAATAGCAGAAAAGAGGCAAATGAATAGAACACTGAAGCTAACCAGTCAGAATCGTGCTCTGTAGAAAAAAAAGAAAAAACTCTTTGCTAATTGGAACTCTTCTAGTATCAGGTAATCACAATTCTTAAAGATTGGAAATGTCCCTTTTTTGGACACAACTTGCTGTTCTAGCCTCTTTCTTTTACTAGGGCACCTTTGGTGTACTCTTAACTGCCCTGAGAAGAGTGGGCTTTTATAGTAGCTCAACAGAAAGCATATCACCTAACCATCTGAGACTCATGGATTACTACATGATCATTAATCTCTCAGTGAGAAATGGAAAATGTATAGGAAACCACTAATTGTGGATTCATGGGTTACAAGTTATAAAATCTCTGACAAAAGATATCTCAAATATGGAAAAAATTAAGTTTTTACATGTGGCTTATTAGAATTGTTAAAAAGTTATCTGACTTTTTAATTATTTTATACTAAAAAATTTTGGCAGTGAACAGGGCTTTATATTTTTTATGTGATACCTACATCAAAATATATAAATAATTATATAAGTTATATAGTCCATAGATCCAAAATTATCATCACTATATCATTGTAATCATTAGAGAAAGAAGGAAGAAGAGGAGGAGGAGGACACAACAACAATAAAAATAATCAAAAGCCTATAGTATTAGGCCCTTTAATACACTTACTCCCTTATTTCAGTCACTATAATAATGCTATGAATAAGTGTTGTTATCACAATTTTACAGATGAGGAAAGTGAGGTTTAGAGAAGTGAGGAAACTTGCTTAAGTCTATTAATAACAATAATGTATATTTGGCTCTCAAGATAAGTCCAACTGCTCTTACCCTTCCCAAAGTTTATGGAGCAACTCTCCTAGAGAGCAGCAACCGACTCAAGTTCGAAGACAAGAATCCTACACGGAGCTAAAAACTTCTCTGAGAAAGAAAATAAGATTTAAACATAGGCACATCTTAAATCACATTCAGACAGTTTCAAGTTAGTTTTTTCCCCCTTTATGCAACCAAATACTAAAGCAAATTAAAATTTATAGAGGATAAAAGAAAAAGACATTCCATAAATATTCGGAGTAACTTCACTAAGATATGGTTTCTCAGGGAAACTTGCTGAATCTGAATACCCTTCTTATTTCCCTCCCACACATATTTCATTATGAGACAATCCTAGAAATATTAAAAATTTGAAAAGTGAAACCCCTCATGGAAAAGATTGTGTATCCCTTGTGTTCCTCCCCTCTTTAATATAACAGTAAAAAACTTAAAGATGATAAGAAATATCTGTCTTTCAGTAAATATAGGAAATGTCAGAAAATAGCTATAGTTTTATTAATATATCTAATTCAAAAAGAAATGGTTTAAAAATAAATATTATTAAATGAAAATGCTGTATCTCTTTAGAAGCATTTCCTCCCTGGATCCTTCGAGAAATGTTTGGACACAGTCTGCCCTTGAAAACACACAGATGACTAGCACTAAAGTCACAAATTATGCATACACATTTCTAGGACCAAATTTGGCCCAAAGCTTAATTAGTGTCTGACTGTGATTACATCTGTGGTGTTGAATTTTCAAATCTAAAATTTTAGTGTTGCCACAAAACTTTGTCAAATTTCTTTAATTTCTGTAGGGGAAACAATATCAAGAGCAGTTTGTTATTTCAGTCAGACTGAGAATATATTTTTTATTAATCTGAAAGCAATTCCTCTAAAATTTAAAAAGGAAAAAAGTGATTTAAACAAATACTGAAATATTATAAATAAATAAGCATTGGCCTCTTGAGTTTGACTTTTGAAGGCCGACAGATTTTTAGGTAACCTTGTTCTGGGCAATGGATGCTGCTTCTTTTCTCTGTTATCTGAAAAAATAGAAAGCATTTCTATTTTTTCCCTTTTCTTTTTTTTTTATTTCTGTGTTTCTTCCCCCTACTTCATTAATCATTCACAAGTAGCTAGCTAGTAAGTACAATTCAACTCTTCTGAGCTAAAGAAACACGTCTTTCTCTATGCCCTCACTGCCCCTTTTTCCATTGTGTTTCTCACACATCAGTTGTAAAGCTGGGTTGAAAATTGTCTCTTTGGAAGGGAGTACATTACTGTTAAAGAGTATTTACTTATATATATTTCACCATGGTTTGTCATTTGTTCTTTTATCTTCAGTTGCAAAGTCTTACTTCATACTGAGCTTGAACTTGAGGATAAATAAGAAATCCATGCTATGAAAATTTTCTTAAGAACTGCTTTCAGGATTAGGTTTCATAACTGTAGTTCTCACAGTTCAATTGAGCTATTATTTGTAATATCAAATGACTTGTTTATAATGTATACTTAAAATTTTTGAAAAACTATGTGAAGTGACAGAACTTGTGAGGTCTGGGGCTTTTATATGAATGAGCTCTAAGAAAGAAATTTTGAGCTAATAGGTATTTTAATTGTCCGACATCCAATTTATTTTCATGTGAGCAATAGCTGGGTACGACTTAATTTGTTCACAATTAGCTATTCCATTCTTCATAATATTCATTATCAATTCTTATGACTTGGCACTCCCAGTGTTTCAGAGATACTTGATGTTTAGAAAGGGTTCTTAAGGATTTCATCACCTCAGGGCTACCTTCATAGCCCCAAGTGGTGCCTTTACAATACCACAGAAGCTGACAGGAAAGAGAAAAAAATTTTCAACTGGTTGTGACTAATTTCAGAGTAATAGTATGTCCTTTGGCTTTATGGTATTCAATTCTTCCTTGATAGCATGGTTTTATCCACCTTTGTCATGTCATGGACTCTTTAGGAACTGGAATTAACCTCTGTGGTCTGAGTAGCTTGGTGTGAATTACAGGTAGTTGGGAGACTGGTTGTTTGTTAGGTGAATTTTCCACTTAATCTGTGGGGAGCCGTTCTTATCAAGGTTCTCATACCTGAGATCTAGGCAACTTCGCCCTGGGACAGGGTCTGCCTCGCCCTGTGCTATTTGATAGGATAGACAGCATAAAGTCAGTTGCCCTGACATTCCCTGGGCCCCTTGAGCCATTTGCTCAAACTAATCTGACCTTGCAACTCCCTCCTCTTCCGGGACACTCCTGCATTTTTTGGTCATATAAGGTAATGGAATGTTCTCTGGTTTGGTATCCAAGGCAACTACGATTACACAAATCCTCCTCCCCCTTATATACTCTACCCCTACCTACAATAAACGAGACTTGACCAGAAAGCCTGTCTTGTCTCCATTCTTCGCGTTTCTTGTCCCCTTTCTCTTTCAGTGCTTGGGGCCCCCATTGACTGTCCCACGGGTTAGGACATTAATCAAGACTCAAACTAATAAGTATCCCCACTGAGTTAAAGAAACAAGAAAAAGACTCCATATTCAGTTATAGGCTCTGCATAATCCAAGATCATACGATATTTCTAATGTTCTGTGGCCTCAGATCTTATGTGGAAATTAAAATGTACTGTTTATTTCAAACATTATAACATTTTTGATGAAAAATATATATTTTCCTGTAATTTGGTATTGAATTTTATAACAGCAGGAAAATCTTTCCAATATTCTGTAATTTATGGTGTAGATTTCATATGACATGATCAAGAGCTATAACTTAACTGAACATATATTATTTCTAAGTTAATATGACTGAAAATCAGTATGTCTGAATTCTGTTACACAGAAGATCCAGGAAAAAATAATTACTTCCATTAGAACACTCCGAAATCTTTTTATAGACTATAATCAGTGATATGATTTACTCTTGAAGTGCCACTCTGGGACAAGAAACATTGATAAAAATTCTTTTCTTCATTGTAATGTATGATGCTAGTCACCTGTCGCTAATACATGCTTTTTGTCATCTTATTCAATGAACTATCCGCACTCTTTCTGTGGGTTTTGCTTATAACCAAAGCATTGCTTTTGCAAATAATGAAAGTGGGAGCACATACACGCACATCATGTACATACTTGAGTACACAACTTTAAATATCTTGTGGAACTAATACAGTTTCAAGTTTTCAAAACCAAGAAAGGTAAGAAAATGCACTGATTCTCAATGAAATGAAAATAGAAATGTAAAAATATTACAGGCGATGAGTAAAAATTTTTCTATTTGTAGCTGAATCAAATTTAGAAGTTAATCAGCAGCCATTTAGAAATATTAGAATTGTTCTTAAATAATACCTAAGAAATCAATTGCCCATCTCTTCTCAATCTTAATTCTTCAGAAGCAAATTTAGATCCTAAGTACCTCATAAGAAATAAACATCATTATTTATTTAAGATGTTGGTGTTTTACACGTATAACTTTAAAAGGAGTTAATAATTTTTTTTGTGATTTGAAAAAAATCTTAATATCATATGGGGCTGTTTTGTACATTTCTGGTTGGGCAAATTGAGATCAGCTGCAGTTAGACTGTCCACTGTGCAGGTGCCAATTTCTGCTTCAAGCTCATGAAAATTCATGCAACATTAATAAGAATTTACCAAGTTCATATTTGTCATGCACTCTTTAGGTATTGGACTTCAAAACTAAAACATACTTCATTTCCTCTCTCATAGGAGCTCATGATATAAGAAAAACAAATGCACGGTCAAATTATTACCACCTGATGTGAAAAATAGAATTCATATAAAATCATAGGTTTCAGTGGAAGCCCATAGATAGGATTGGGAGTTCTGTAAAGTTTCTGATAGAATATTATGTAGTTCATTGTGATCAGTGGTGACACTACTTGTGTATATAGATGAGACCAAAAAGATTATGTGGTTAAAAATATCTCTTTGCTTTATAGCCTACCTCAAAGTTGTACTTCAAGAAAGACAACCTATATCTTATTGTGAAATTTCCTACCAGTTCATATTTTTCTGCAAATCTATATAAAATATTGTCTGAAGGTAGACTTAACTGTATCTTTAAAACATTTGTTCTCCCCACCCTGTTCTGATATTTCCATTCATCTTACATAGGATAATAGCTCTTCATTGATAGGGGAAACATTTTAAGATGGATGCCTGAAACCACTCATAGTAACAAACCATATATATTTACTAAATTTGTTCTATACATATATACCTATAATAAAATTTAATTTATAAATTAGACATAGTAGGAAATTAACAACAATAACTAATAACAAAATAGAACAATTATAGCAGTGTACTGTAATAAAAATTACATAACTGTGGTCTCAGCAAATAAGCACAGATTTCTTTTTCCTTCTTCACAAATTCAGAAAGATTTGTACTTACTGTGGATCTTTGCAATCTCAGCATGTGATTTTTTTTCCTTTCCCTTTTAAATCAAGAGTTTTTACCTTTTCACTTAAAGGAAATACTTGACGGCTTCTATTTAGTATATTCAAATTGCTATAATCACTACTCTGGGGTATTGGGGACATTGTTATGCAAAATAGGGGTTACTTAAACATAAGAACTGTGGATCTCTGACAGTCAATATGATAAACTGAATGTGCACTAAACAACATACGGTATGGATATGCTGGACAAAGGGATGATTCATGTCCCAGATGAGATGGAGTGAGACGGAACAAGATTTATTACACTACTCAGAATGACCCACCATTTAAAATTTATAAATTGTTTATTTCTGAAATTTTTCATTCAATAATTTTGGACCATGGTTGACTGTCGATAACTGAAATTGTGGAGAGCGAAACCGTGGATAAAGGATTGGGGCAGGCTACTCTAGTGATGTTATTAGGCTATCCTGTTATTCCTTGTCTGAACATGTCCAGTCTAATAAATCTGTAAAAGAATTAATGGATCTTAGTTTATCCAAATCTTTATAGATGATATTTGAATAAGTAAATATAGATTTATGGTAGTTGAATACATGATCATAAAAGTAACTTTTCACTATGGAAAAATTCTCCAAGTAAAGATGATAAATAAGTCTAATTATTTGGGGGAAAGAGTATCCTCAATTTTTACTTTTTTTATTTCTTAATTGTTAAATGAATTAACAACAGGAAAATTTTATTGGAACATTTTAATATACTTAAATAAAGCAAAATACTTCCTTAGTAATATATAAGCAGAGTATTACTTTTTAAAATAGCTTTGAGATATATTTTACAGAGCAAAAAATTCCCACATTTTGAAAGGTGAACAAACAGTATAACTAACTAACTAACTAACTATATATACACACACATGCCTTACTACTAAAGTTTACAGCTGAAATTTATTGGATTTTATTAACCAATGTCATCAAAAAAAAACAATTAATTAATGCTTTAAAAAGTCATCCATTTTAACTGCATAATTTAATGATATTTAGTAAATTTATGGGATTATACAACCAACACCATAATCCAATTTTAGACCATTCGAATCACCACAAAAAGTTTTTCAGAACTATTGCAGCCACATCCTATTATTACTCAACATTTTTTAACCTAAAAGAAGTATAATAAAATATTATAGACATTCTTTGACTTATAGATTTTGTCCTAAAGTTCAGTTTGTATTCACATAGTTGAAACTTAAAATTAAAATACTCATTTTTATTTCTGTATTATCTAGAGCCAGTCTGAGCAGCAACAATAAAATAATTCAAAGTAAAATATCTTAATTAGGAATAGAAGTTTTCCTTTCTCTCTTAAGTTCAATGGCAAAGCTCTAGTTTCTTTATTTATGCCAAAGTGGAAGAGGAAGAAACAAGTCAGAAAGTTGCATGTTGATTTCTTATGGGACAAGGCCTGAAAGTTATAGACAACATTTCCATTAAAAAAATGTGGGAGAAGTATCTGGGTGTCCAGCTGAAAGTAGAAGATTTTGTTATTACAGAGGGAAAATAGAAATTAATGATAACTATTAATTTATTCCATAGCACGTAGTATATTGTAAATTTTTAAATGTAAGGACTATTTTTAAAAATTTCATCTTTGTCTCTCTTCAGAATGTCCCTCTCAGGTGCATAGTGAAAATTATTTTAATTAAATTTAAAAGAAAAGGCATGCTTCAATTGGCTTTAATTGAGCAGTAAAAAATTAAAAGCATGATAAAGTCAAATAACTATCAAGAAAAGAGGTAAAATAGAAAAAAAATTGGCTACTAAACTTTCCACAGGAATATCTGCTCAGGTAGTTGGAGATTTTAGCAGGTAGCTTCAAGATGATCAGAGATGAGAATTAAATGTGTATACTCACAATTTACATATTCATCATTGTTATTGCAGATTAATTATATAATTAGTTACAACCATTGCTTATGCTAGTAAAGATGGTTAGTTCCAAGCACTTTGGGGGAAACAAATTTGCTCTAATTTTTAGAAGAAAGTTAAAAAATGGAAATAATGTTCTAAATCATATAACTCACTCTTCATTTAAAAAAAAAATCAGCCATTACTGACAGATAAAGTATAACATGCCCAAATATGATACATTTACAGTTTTTTATACAAAAAAAAAGTGTTTATTAAGCATTTACTAAGGACCAGATGCTCTTCTAGATTCTAGGAGTACAGCACTAAATAAAGCAGACAGTCTCCATAGTTTTAATTAAATAATTTGTTTTTTTTATTTCTTAGGTACAGTTGACATACAATATTATATTAGTTTCAGATGTACAATATAATGATTAGACATTTATATAACTTACAAAGTGATCATTCCAATAAGTTTAGTATCCACTTGATACCATACAGTTATTACAGTTTTATTGACTATATTTCTTATGCTGTAGACAAAGTCCTATTTTTGAGGTACACATATCTAAAAAGTAGTAAGCAGAAAAATAAGCAAATAACAATTCACATGGGAGTATTAAAAGTATATCAGCTCTATCATATATTATTTAGAGTTATGCAAGGAATTAAGGTCCAATTGTGTGATGGTGACTACTTCAGATTAGATGGTCGAAGTGTTTTAGGAGGAGGTTTAATCTAAGATTCAGTTATGTGAAATTTCGGCAGAAAGGAGAGCCAATGCAAAGGTCCTGAAGCCAAAACAAGCCTGATAATACTCAAGCATGAGAAAGAGGTCATTGTGGGTGAAGTTCTAGGAGAAAGAATAGAATTAGTTGATATAAAAAAGGCAAGCAAATTGTTTTGAGTTTCTTTTTTGCATCAGATGGTTTTAGCAAGACAATGATCTAGTTTATATAAGGTCATTTTACTTTTTATGATGAAAAATTGGTGGTTGAGTGATGAATAAAATCAAGGCTAATGGTACAGAGTTTTAGATGAGAAATAATATTGACTTGAGTGAATGTAGTAGTTTTTGAAGAAGAAAAAATATGATCGAGTGTGGAATATATTTTGGAAGAGGGGGTAAGAAATCAAGAAATTAAGAATAATTTTTTTTTAAGTATTTGGTAATTGTGGGAAAGAAACAAACTCTCATCTACCCTCAAGTTTCTTCTGGCCAGTCTAATAATCAGACAGGATCTCAAAGTGGTATTAGTATTGTATGTTCATTGTAGCAATATTCACTGAGATCCTCACAATAGCTGAGGATAATTTACTGCCAATTCTCTTTATGAGGTTAAATACTCTGGTTAATGGTTTATAATCTTTTTTCTTAAACCGTAGGAAATCTAGTATTTTACTACACACACACACACACACACACACACACACACACACACACACATCCTGCCCATGGACGGAAACATTTCACTTCTACAGATAATCTCCTTGGAAGCATCAAAGACCATTTCAGGCCAAATATTTTCTCTTGCTTGACCACATCTGGTCCTAAGGAAACACTCAGACAGCTTGTCTTAATACACTGGAAAAGCACAGGTTAATTCCTCTGCTGTCAGAGTAGCTAAGCAGCCAGTTTCTCATGCTTCAGATTTCTTAAGTATGAGTCAGACTCTGTCCACTGTGTCTACAAATTGTAGGAGATGCATTCAGATACCTAGTCTCCTTAAAGTTTCGATTCAACTGTAAAGTGAGAAGCACTACCCTCTCTCTTGCACAGACAGCATTCTCCAAAAAATTCCCTAAATAATTAAAATGTTGCCAATTTCATTCCCTAATTATGAGCGAGGAAGTTAAGACTTACACATTCAGTTCTTTAAATCTTCTTTTGCAGGATTTTCTCTCACCTCACTTGGAAACGTTGACTTCAATTATTTTGTAGCTCTAACAGGAAAATCAGGCTAAAATAAATTTATTTTAACATATGGTAACACATGTTTCATTTTTCATTTTTTGTTATTCGTTATTTTCATTCAGCTGAAGTACAGATAACTACTCTGATCTGGTGCTTTTTTAAACCCTGAAAAAATTTATGAACTTTGTATTTTTTTAAATTATTAAGAAGTTCTTAAAAATTGATTCATACTTTATAATAAGGTAGATTGAAAACAATTTTAAATTGTACCTTATTCTTTTGGCTTGCAGGTTTCAAAACAATGTGAAATTAACTGGGGTTTTATTATGCCTAATCTTGCAGTTAAATGATATAATCAACTTTCCTTTTAAATGAAAATCAAATATCACAGATTAAGAATTTTATAGCCAGAAATGATCATAGAAAACACACTAACCACTTCGCTTTATATTTGATTTTAAGAAAAATAAAAACCCACAATCTTTAAATAACTTGCTCAACATTATAAAATCAATTAATATTAGAATCTAAGTTTACATGTAAAACTTTTTCCATTATATCATAATGTTAGATAGTTATACAAAATTAAAAATGATTCTTGGTAACCATTAAAAGTGTTAAATATTAAATTTAATGATAGCTTTTTTAAGAAGACTATTTAAAAGAAAATAACATTCAAGTCATAAATAATATCAGCAATTATGATTACTGGAAAACAATTGTAGTCTCAGTTTAGAGATGTTTTATAGGATAGATTTCCCTTTCCTTAATGCCCTTAATGTTTTTGGATAGGTGCCATATTATTTGTCGTGGCAGGATAAAATTCTTTCTCACTTCTCTAAATTATGTTTTTTTCCTATTCACTCTAGTAGAGTGAATAGCTGTTGTTATTAGCCTTGATGAATTTTGAAAGGTGTCTAGATGGGAATTTTCATCATGATTCTGCTGGCCTCTCTGATTCTCTTAGACTATACCTTCACTCCAGGGCAAGAGAGGAGAAATGAGAAAACACGGGATCAGGTCTGCCACTGTGTTTCCATTAACCTGAGTGGTCGCTTCACAACCTCGGAAGTGCAGAGAGTGAATGATGGGCCAAGTGGGGCAGGACAGATCGATTCCGTAATTTTTACTCCCTGTTTCTCCTCAGCCCTAACTGGCTATTGATTGGATGAGCTGTGGATGGGTAGTGCCTCTGGGACCTTAAACGACTGAGAGGAAATTCTCTCCCTCCACACAGCAACACCTTCAGTCTCTTGTCATTCGCTTTACAGAGGAGAGTAAAACAAAACTTAACAATGAAATCATCTGAAGAGAAGATAGTGAACTTGCTTTAATGCTTATTCACCCATCAGATATCAATGACCTATTTATTTACATTTAGGAAAACAAATTTCATATAGGTCCAGAAAGTTGCAAAGTGGGTAAGGGTTTTTAAGATCATTTAATTTTATCTCTTTACCTAACAGGTATGAAAACTGAAGCCGGGAATCAATAATTCCCTTAAACCAATGCTTGGGGTGAATTGGAGTAACCTTGGTCTCCTAATACACAGTCTGGCAGTGTCTAAGAAAATTTTTCTTGCTCCTAACAGTCATAAAGAGACAATATCTATTCTTGCTTTAGATCTTGTTAAGTCAGAATATAACACCTGAAACGAATGTAGCCACCTATTTCCACTGTGAATGCACATCCAACTTGATGGATGTCAGATCGGAGAAATGAAAGGAATCTAGGACTACTTACATTGGTAGACCAATGACTAAATTTTAAGCTCATCTTGCTTCTAGAATCTCTGCCTACTGAGATTAGGAATTTCCATAATATTCTAAGATAGTTTAAATCAAGATTTCCAGGATTTTCAGCTTAAATGGTACTAACTTAAAAAATTCTTTTTCTCAAATGTATTCTTTCCTCTTTTTACTTATTGAAAGAGCCATGTAGTCCCCTGAAGGAATGGAGAGTGCTGTGCTGTTCAGCTTGAGGGAAAGAAAGGTCATTGGATATACTTATTCAACACATTGAAACTAGTTGTGGATACAGCATGGTCAACTAATGTCTACTGTTAGAATGAATGGTATCTCTGATCTAGGTGCAAAAGCATAAGAAATTCCTCAGGGATGATATTCTTCAGAAATGGAAAAGTTGAAGAGATTCATTCAGTGGCATTACTAGTTTGCAACAGAAAATAATGTGAAGGTCACTAGTGTGTTAATAATTCCTCTAGTTCTGTGGTTCTCAACCAGAGGACATCTGTCAATATTTGAAAAAATTTTTAGTGGCACAACTTGAAGGAGGTGCTGTTGGCATCTAGTAGGTAGAGAACATCCTGCAATGTACAAAACTGCCCTGTGCAACAAATTATAGAGTCAAAAATGTAATAATTTCTGATTGAGAATCTTAGTTCTAGATCACCTACTATTCATATGGATTTCTAAATTCTACTATTTTCAAAGCCCGCATTGTATTCCATCTAATAAATTATGAATTCAGACAGAGAAATGGCTTGGGCAAAGGAATATTTTTGTTTTTGTTTTTTATGAAAGTGTGAGACTTTTTAATGTCTGATTTTATTATATCAAAAAGTAGATTATAAGACTGTCACAAGCCTGGAGAATGAAGGCCAAAATTAAAACTTGGGCACAATGATTTACCCCATGACAATTTATTTTACTTTTTAACAATGCCTTTGTTCTTCACTTTTTATGGTAAATGAGAATACTACCTTCCTTGCTCTCCTTGCAAATCGAAGGGTTGTACTACTAGTTCTGCCCAAGTGGCTGTGGGCAGGTAGGGTGTAGCTTTTAATGGCTGATTGGTGATCTACTAGCTCTCTTTTCACCCCGAGGCCCTGATAGGTGACATTAAATAGTGGAGTTTCTATACACATAATTGATGTTACTTGAGCAAAAGATAACTGCTCTTTATTTCAAGACACTGAAATTTGGAGTTGTATATTATTTCAGTCTAACCTAGGTTTATTATGATAAATACAGTTAGTAAAATATTTAAATGGGTCATTTTGAGCTGAAAATTCAACAGTTAAATTAATTATAAAGTCAGAATGCTAATTCAAATTAAAACATTAAATGATTGCCTAATACTCCAGGGCCTGGAAAAAGGTGTAGGAGCAAGAGGATAGATTTGAGAGAGAGTGTACCAGTGTTGCAGTCCACCTTTGAAGGTACTATGGCAAGACTTCAAAACGTGGCTATCTTTTCTATGCTAAGCATCCCCCAAACATTATTGTCTAAGTTTGGAAAAGCTTATATTAATATCGGTGCATGTTTGCATTTGTGTGTGTGAGTATATGTGTACATGCATGTAGGGGTCT
Organism: Macroglossus sobrinus; assembly: GCA_004027375.1. Lineage (NCBI taxonomy): Eukaryota > Metazoa > Chordata > Mammalia > Chiroptera > Pteropodidae > Macroglossus > Macroglossus sobrinus. The sequence goes on along the minus strand of PVKZ01001815.1, from coordinate 129,670 downwards.
AGATTAAACCTCATCTGATGTCTCCTGACACGGAATTAGACAGATGCATCCTAACTCACTTAAATCTCTCTTAAGTGGCATTAAATATGCTTCATGTAGGTACTCGGGTCACAGAGGGCAGCTATAATTAGTCAGTGTTACAAAGAGAATCATGACATGTAGGGAGAGAAAAGGATTTTTTAAAGAATTTAATTAAATATCGAAGTAAATTTTAATATAGATATATCTGAATTTTAGGAACTAGAAGTTTGATGTTCTAACAGGTGAAATTATTGACAAGTTATAGAAGTAAACAAAGTTGTCATTAGAGGAGGCTCATAACCAAGTGAAAAAGTGGGAGGTGTTGACTTAGTTGGTGTCAGGTATTGGAAAAATAAAATGATTTTATGTCTCACTTCAGTAAGTGAAGAATCCTAAATAAATCAGTTTCAAAGAAAAAGATAGTCCTTGCTGATGTTATGTTTACATCTAGTAGAGTAAAAAAATAAAAATTTCAGCATGATATGAGAACAGGGCTATGAGGATATCTTAGCTGCAGGGAAGTACAGAATATTTAGACTTAGACTGGAGAGATAAAGGAAGATTTCCTGAGAAGACAGCATGATGAGAACTAAACTTTTTAAGGATGAGTAAGAGTTAGCGAGGCAAAGAATGTGGGGTGGCACATTTGGGGCTGTTAAGCAGCATGAGTTAAAGCATAGAGCTGTGACACAGCATGGTGTATGAGAAAAACAGCAAGTCATTGGATTCCGAGTGCATAAAGTAAGAGGTAGGACATGGCAGGAAAGAAGGCGAGAGAGTTAGATATGTCATGGAGGGCTATGCAGTATGTAATGATAAAGTGTGAGGATTTTATAGGCAATGTGGTTCTGCTGAAGGGATATAAAGCAGCAAGTAGCATGATCAGATTTTATTTAAGCTGGAATATTAATGGTAATTCCATGGAGAATAGATTGAAAGGAAGAGATACCATAGGCAAAGACAGTACAGTTGGGTCCTCGGCGATGCTTTAAAGGAGGAAATAAACTAAAGGAATGACAGCATGGTTTGAGGAAGAATTATAGATGTATACAATTGAGTAGCTAAATTTATTTGGAGATCTCCTGGAATTTGAGATAAGGAAAAGAGAAAATCTGATATCGTATCCCCAATATAGTATTTTAAAATTGTATTTGGAGTATGTTTTATAGATATATATTATATAGGAACAGGAACAATTAATGGGAAAGGCAAGCTCATGCCAAGTTTGAGACAGTTTTGAAGATATCCAGCAGGCAGTTAGAAGTATAAATTTGAACTTTAGTGTAGATATTGGCTCTAGAAATACATAAATGGGAGTCAAACGTTAATTGGAAAAAGTCTTCAGTGAGTATATGTGGAGTGAGAATGACCACACATTAATGTCAAGAGACTTTTAAAAAGTGGGCAGGAAAAGAGGAGACCCATAGAAAATTGAGAAAGACAAGTCAAAGAGAGAAAATGCTTTTCTAATTACAAATAAAAAGGTGGCAATATTAACACTGTTCTAATAGGTCAAGAAAGATTTTTTTAAAATACTGGGTTTATAATTAAGAAGTCATTAGTTACTTTGACAAAACAGTTTCAGTGAAATAATAGAGATAGTATGTAAGTTACAGAGCATTGAAGAATGGATCAGAAGTAAAGAAAAATATCTTATTTCAAGAAACATTTTGGTAAAGGGAAAAGAAGAATCAGATGATGTTAATGGGGCTTAGGTTTCAAATAAGTTTCTTTCTAATGACTTATGCATCTTTGAAAGCTAAGGAGACAGCTAAAAAGAAAAAAGAAACCAAAGGGATTCAACTGATGGAGTAAAATCCTGGCAGACATTTACAAAATAAAGAACAGACATCTGCATCATGATAAATCTGAAGGGGGAAAGAGGAGCAAATAATTTATGTTTTCTGAATTTCATTTTCTGAATAATATAGATGTTTAGGTAATAAGAATTAAGAATGAGGTGGTGGAGGGGCCTTGAAGATAAAGGTGGAATAGTTGTTGAAAAAAATAGAAAAGGGAATTTATACAGGAGTCAAAAGATTGTCAAATCATTTGAGGAACTAACAGGGGTTGAATATAAGTTTGTGGCTACATGAATGTTTAAATTGTGGCACTTCTCTAGCTATGTTGAGCACTTGCATTACAATAAAGAAAGTGGATAGTAAAATTAATTCAGTATTGAAATTTTATCAGTTATTTTCTGTAAAGGCAAGGCATTGAGGTTATTGGTAAAATAGTGGTTGAAGTGATCAATAATGAGATCCGTGCTCAGGAGAGAAAACAACAAATCTTGGAAAGTCTAACTCAGCTGAAAGGAGGTAACTGAGATCAAAGTGTTCTTGTTTCTGCAAAGCTATTTAGCAGGGGTAGCAGGAGTGAAACTGAGAGCTAGAAATATAAGTGGCTGTAGTTAAAGTATAAGATGTTAGTGCTTAAGATTTAGCAGTGGACACATTTTTAGTTTAACTTCAACATATATATGTCTTTGGCTGTTACAAGTTAGATATTTTTGTACCCATTTTATGACTTAGAAATTGGTTTGGAGAGGTTAAATGATTTGTCTAAGTTGAAACAACTAGCAGGTATTAGAACTGGGATTTGAACTCTGGTCTTTCTGACTCCAAAGCTTTAGTATTTTTACCATATTGTTCATGATTTGGCTCTTCAATACTAAAATAAAGTAAGTACTGTTGCTTATGCAGTTTATACTGTTTTAAACTGTAAAAGGACCAGTGTAATTCTGATAATCAGTTGTTTTAAATACTTTCTTTTGTTTTGCTTATAATTGTTGATGCTCATGATTGGTTCCTTTCAGTCTGAGATGTTAGTGTCACTTTTATTCTGGAGATATACAGCCAAAAACATTTTGTTCATTACATCGTGTTAAATACATCGATGAAGTTTGTTAGGGTTTTAAAATTACATATGATTAAGTAAGATAGTAAGATGTTAAAAGCAAGTAATTTCAATTCAAAATATGTAATACTATAAATATTTTATTTAGATTTGGCAAAAAAATCTTGTTTAACTCAGTTACCCTAATGCTTTTCTTATAGAACACATACTAGCTCTTCATAAAATCACAGGCATCCATTAATGAGTCCATCTGACTTTCTAGATAATTAGAATGCCCCTCAGCTTAATAATGCAGGGCTGCATCAGAATTATTTTACTCTTGAAGATGTGGAAACTAGGTTTCCTTAATGTCAAATATAAAGTTCTTAAGATCAATGCTATAATGCATATACAGTTTGGCTGAATTGTGTTTAAAAAGTCATTTATTTTTCCTGATCTTTGAGTACTTGGATCACATTTTCCCAACTGTCTCAAGTGTTCTTGCATTTTTGTAATTGAGTTAATTTCAGAATTAACTCCTATAGCAGCTTACTTAACAAATAGGAGTACTAAATACATTTTTCTTTTATTACAAGGTTCAATTTGGTCTTGTTAATTACCCTGATAATTTTATAGCATTTTCTTTATACAAAAACATCTGTTGTTAGTTAATTTTGGTGCTGTGATCCCAGTAAAAGTCACCTATTAGAAAAATGTTATGAAACCAAGTTATTTATTTTTTTTACAGAGAATTTTTAGCCAAATACATTCTCTGATTTAAATAAGCTCCATTGTTTTATAAATTAATTTTTTTTTATACAAAGAAAATGCAAAAACATGATTAAACCTTTAAGTATTAGGTCATTAAAAATCCACTTTTGCCTTTCTGCCCATAACTACATCTTTTTTCAGACCTGTCACCCATTTCATTTAAGCACTTAGTTCTCTTCTAATGAATGAATTGGCATTTCATATTACCTTATTATCCTATAAAACAAAATGCATACTCAATAACATTAATGGTAATTTCTCATAAAGACACATTATCGATCTGGGTGCTACCTGTAAGCATTGAAAATCGCAGCCTGCACACAGACCCTTTCACATCTGGGCCTGAAGAATTAAAGAAAAATTAAATTTGACAGCAGTAAATTCACAGGCACAATCTAGGCCCCAATTTATATGCAAAATGAAATGCTTTATGAAAATTTCTTCTATTTTCTCACGGAGATTTGGGAAAAAGATTTCACTAGATGCTTCTTTCTTTAATATCCTCTACTTAAATATTATACTGCAGTCACTGCAGACTCACTTTGATGTATAAATAATCAAGTTAAATTATGTGCAGCAAGGAGACTAGTGCTCTGCCATTCTTATTTTACAAAGTAATTTCTACCCTAGAGGGTCAAATTTCCCTGACAAATTCTTAATTACTATGTTGCAACAGAAGCAGAATCTATTTGTGCATAAATCCTGGGCATTCCCATGTGGCAAGTAACTAATATTACCAACCATTTCACTTGGCCTGTTCACTGAACTCCATAATTAGATAATACTTTTGATGATGGTACATTTGAAGTCTTAATCCATTTAATTTTTTATGAGATTTTTTTTATTTTAATAGGGATATGTTAGTGACCACTGCCTATTTAAAAATCATTAAAATTCTGTCCACAGCAGTAATAAAGATTAAAGATTACTAATATGGCATTCATAACCTTGCTGGTTTTCTAGAAATCCAGGGCTTAAGGTAAATGTTAAAGGTCATTTAATATGTTAGTCACTAATTATAATCCTGAGTAATAGGTTCCATTTCTAATTATCATGGTATAAAAGTTATATTGTTTGGGTCTATGCTTATGATTTTCATATTTAGCTTTTTAGGGATAAATAATCCCAGAATTAAGCTTCTGAACATTGATGAAAGTAGGTAATGCTTAATGATTAACTGGATAAAAGCTTATATTTGAATGCCGCATGATATCTAGCCTTGAAGTTACTTACAAAAGATGCAGCATCCTTTTTCTAGCATTAGGTTCAGAGAAAAGGTCACCGTAAGATTAATGCACCCATATTTTAATATCAAACTATGACAAATTTGATAACAGCTCTTTGGTACTCCAGCCAAAACATTAAGAAAAAAGCTTGAACAACCTGAAACATGAGGAAGACATTTTTTGAAGTGAGCCGGGTTTTGTCTGTCCTTTAACCTAATGATAAAAATGCGAAATTATCCAATTCACATGGCAATAAATTGTTCACGCCTTGTTTAAACACACACACGTACACATGCATACACATACAACCTTAAGCTAGAATAGCTGCCTGAAAAAAATCACTAGCTGCCTTCTTGACGTATAATCTAGGATCGTGATAAGCTAAAACCATAATGGACTAATTAAAACCCATCAGATCCTGGCCATACAAACTTGGATTGTCTTGACATTTTCCATTTGTTTGAACAGCGATTTTGAAATTATTACATATGTTCTACTTATATAAAATCCACATTTTTCGTTATTTAATTAGCATGTATTTTTCTCTTATTTTGAAAATAATTTGCATTTTCTATCTCTTCAGTCTTATTTATATGTGATCAGCCTTTGCTTTTGTCCTTGCAGGAAATATTTAGATAAGTCACTAATATAATATTGAATGTTTTTTAGGCTGTTAGAACTTATAAAATGCCTTAAGAATATTTTTAAGAACTCTATCAGTAAATATACTTTGATTAATTCATTCATAATTAGTTTTGGAACATTGGCTATGTCCCAGACACATAATGAAACCTGCTATCATGAAATTTTTATTTTACTGACATAAGACATACAATAAACAGAATAAATATATATAATATATTTTAAGGTTAAAAGTGCTATAATAAAAAGTGAAACACAAGAGGAAGATAAGGATTGATGATTAAGAAGAAGGTTAGTATTTTAATTTGAATGATCTCAGAAGGATTCACTGAGAAAATGATATTGGACCGAAAACTGGTAAAAGTGACTCAGGTATATCAGGTATCCCAGGAAGGGAAAACAATAGATACAAATGCACTGAAGCAGGAAGGCTCGTGCCTGGCTTGTTTGAGGAGCAGCATGGAAATAAGAGTGTTTGGAAGGAAGGAAGGAAAAGTAAGAGTAATGGGATATTTCTTTTAAAAAATATTAGGTCATAAAGGGTCTATAGGCTCTTGTAGAAACTTACGGTTTTCCATGTGAGATGAGGGCATTTGAGTATTTTAAATTAGAAGTGACATAAGTCTACTTGATCAGAGGATCATTCTGGACATTGAAAGTCAAATTCTATATGCTTTTAAATTAGAGCAAAATAATTTAATAACTGATGAGATGTGGGTTGTGAGAGAAAATAGTCAATAATGGTACTAGAATTTTGGCCATTAGCAACATGGCTTTTGTTTGTTACCTTAACAAACACACATACACACACACACACACACACACACACACACACACACACACACACATCACCAGTATATTGTGGCGTTAAATACCAGAATGAAATGAATTTAAAGGAAAATGCAAGGAAAGGAACTGGAAAAAATATAAATAGCCCTATCTAAAAATCTTGGTGTGGAGACGAATGGTGTGGCAGCAAGAGAGAAACAGAAGTTTAGAAAGTTTTCTTTTAAAGATGGAAGAACTTACAGAGTGTGTATACAAGGTGTGTTTCTCTAAATGATCAAGTAGAGATGGAAAATTAATGGCCACCTGAAATCAATGATTATGAATTTAAAATGAGACAGTGAACCACATCCAGGTTCAGAGGGCTCAGTGTAGTTTGGGTGGAGAGTATGATATATGATTTTGCCAGAAGAGGATGACAGAGTGAAAGAAGGATAAGAATTGACAGTGTTTGCACACCAAAGACATGATGTGGAAATGTAGAATTTAGACTGGCCTAGGAGAAGAGTGAGGATAGGAAGATGCATATGCATCATGTCAAACATCTATGAGAGAGATTCCCTTACACTTGGGGGAATGGAACATAGAAATGCATAAATCAATGATCCTTTTCAACAGCATGGTTTTCCTAGAAGGGAGCAAATAATAGGACTGGTAAAATTATGAAAACTCATTAAACTCAGGGTGTGATAGCACAGGTGGCAAACACCAAGAGGAGGAAAAAATAGAGAAGCAACTGTAAATATGTTAGTACAGTTCCCCAGAGATGTAAACTGCGGGCTATGTTTTTCAATTAAGTTTACAAAATTAACACAAAAGCAAGTAATAGTTGATGTCATAGGCTGGGTTTCACACAGGCTGTACAGTTAGTTGCAAAGAACCCCGTATTTAAATGGCTTTAGACTTAACGTAATGCTCTGCTGTCACAGTCTTGAGATTTTTAATAATTTTTGAGCAATAGTGTTTTGTGGTGTCCTGCAGAGGGCAGGATCAAATGCCCATTTAAAATTAATTTGGGCACTGAAACTGCTGAGGCCACACATGCACCAAGAAGTTATAAAAGTTATGAAGAAAGTTCATTATTCAGATAATAAGAGCTTTGGGGGAGAGCAGGATAGGCTCCCAAGCAGGCCCTAAATGGCTTAAGTGAACAAGGGACAAAAGGGCTTTAGTTTTTATTGTGATTAAAAGACAGACAGGCTAGGATAAATCTCTGCAGGGGCACTGGGCTTGCTTGGTTTGAATTTCTCCATTTGGGGCCACGGGAGGGAGGGAGAGCTTTCTAATTGGCCTGTTCCTCTGTGGACTTGAAAGCTGTCAGCGATTAAACATCCAAAATTTAGTCAGCTTCTATATTAGAAGAGGTCTCCAAGATTATACCTGGCACTGGCCCTACAAATTATTTAGCCTATGCCGGTTTTATAGAAGCAGATCCTGAGTCAGAGATGTTTGTTAAGGATTCGCTACTGTGAAGGAAAGGGGGAAAGCTAATCAGGCAGAAGAGAGATTGGACTGTCACAGAAGACCCACAAAGCTGTTACGCATTAGCAGCCCCTGTGTGGGGCAAAGGGCCATGCTTTTATTTCCTCAGTGCTCATCTATAGCTATAGAACTGCACACCACTCAGGGCTAGAGGGGTCATTGTTCTCTGAAGGGTGATCTCGGTAGTTTCATCTCTGTATCTACCAGAGTTGGAAAACTAATCAATATCTTCATAGTTATAGTAGGTTTTGAATTACAAATTAAATATGTGATTGTTTTTAAAATTAAATATAAATAGGTCTAAATAAAGACCTTAGAGGCAAGCATATTGATAGGTCACCAGATGAGTATGGAATTTATTATCAAAGAAGCATCTTTCAGACTTTACCATCATTTGTTAGATACCGAAAGTTCAGCCTTTTTGAGTATTAGTTTTTCTTTTATGAAGATACGTATAATACAAATAAATATTTGCTTTGAGGAATAAAAACATAAAATAATGAAAATAAAGGTTTTATATAAGTATTAATTGTTATCTTTGTCAAGAGCTTCAAAATCTAAACCTTGTAACCGAACTGTATTTGGGCTGGTCAAAATTCTGTTCTTTTGTTGTGCAAGAGAGTTTTATAGTTTGAGTTAATCCAGTTTGTTAGATTCTTTTGGTCTTTCTGCTACTAAGCTTATGTTTAAGAGAAAACTTTTAGTTATGCTAAAACTTTCATGCCCATTTATAATTACTGCATCGTATATCTCCTTTAAAAAATTCAACTACAGTACCTGAAGATCATCAATATTTTTTTCTGTTGACCAGAGTATGTATCTTAGTCATTTCAGTGTCTTAATAAAGGATTATTGGTATGTTACATAACATATCAACGTTTTATTTGTTTTCCCAAATTATAATAAAGGATACTTCTGTTTAAGCATTTCTTATTTTTGTTATGTCATTTATGGGCTTTTGCAGGGATTAAATCCATGTGTAAATAACATTCTTTACAGCTCTTAATTTCTTATTCTCAAATTACAATAAAAAATAAGAACAAAGTTTGAATCCTATCCCAGGACACTAACAGTAAAATACAGTTGCAATTTAGTTAGGGCTCTACCTCAAATACATGTAGACAGCTCTTCAGTTCATGCTTAAAACACTTCTTTTAAGTAAGTAGAAAATGAAATAAACAAGTCCCACATTTAAATGATAAAAGTTTGAAACTTGCCCCAAATTCTCTTGAAAATTGGGCTGTGTAATCTCATGATATTTCTGGAGGTTTGAAAAGAAAAATCCATTGCATTAAAATATTGTCTATGTTTCTTTTGTGTTCTAATTTTTAAAATTAAAGTCTTAAGATAGGGTTGGATGTTTAAAATTTAAATGATTTCATCACTTCAAATTCTGCAGCTGTTTCTTTTCTTATAGTGTTTAGTGTCACATAGGCAAACTCCGTCCCAATTTCACAGGAACAGATTTGTCATTCCTGGTCTCTGAAATAGCTCAGAATATAATTGCAGATATAAGGTATATGTATTTGTATTTATGTGGGTTTGAAAATGCTAAATAGAATTGTACGCACACTATTGATAGAGGTTTTTAACAGGAAATAGATCATTTTAGAACCTCATCCTGAACCTGTTTCCCCACTTACATATTTGCTTATTTTAAAAATCAGGAAAACAAGGGGAAAGATTTAGCTCACTGATAATTTGAAATAAGCTAAGATCTTATTTTGATTTCCAAACAAGCAAGTATACTTGAAAATGTCAAGAAAAAATAACAAAAATAATTAGTATTTTTCTCAATTACTCCTCTTCCCCCTGCCTCTGTTGCACTGTACTAGATATAGATGTCCTATTTAGTCACTGACTGAGAAACCTAATATGTCATACAATTAAATTTAAATGATAAAAACTGTGCCCTTCCTCAACACCCATCCTATTGGCAAAACCTGCTTCAAACATGAATATTGAAATGAGGAAAAAAGATGTTATATTTTCATTTAAACTTCTTAGGCCTAGAAACCTGTTCCTTGATGGAGCTGGGAGCAAGATGGCAGGGGGTGGGGTGACAGAAACAGACACAGAGATGGAGACAGAGACAGAGACAGAGACAGAGAGAATTAGGATCATAAAGAATGTAGGCAGAAAGATAACTTAAAAGTACAATTATATTTGATTCACTTGGTACTCAAAGAAAAGTTAGCCCTGTTATCAATGATCTCAATTTGATACATCTTTAGAACATACACTCTACCCCTTCCTAGCTGTTAAAAAGATTAAAAGTCATGATCACAGCACTTGAAAAGAACAATGCAAGTTCATTTTGGCTAATCTGATATCTTAAAATAGACCATCATAAAAATCACTCCAGAAAGATGAGAATCTATTTTTAAATGCTTCCAGAAAAAAAAGCAGGCTATCTTTCTCAGTTTATTAGTCTTTTCTAAGAAGAAGAAGGCTGCCTAATTCTAAATCTAATTTTTAATTCTGTTATTTAATCACATACTTTTATGCTGGATTTTAGTGAAAATGTGAACTTACTTCTCTCAAACTGTAGTTTTCTTTCAGCTTCTTTTCTTTTTTTCTACCACACTTACTGATAGCATGGTCATCGGGCAGTTTGTATCAGAATAACATCATCTGTTTGTTAAAATACAGACTTAGAAATTTGTCATGTTTGATCAAAATAGTCATCCTCAGTAAAGATCTATAAAGTCATTCAACAAATCCCATATATATCCCATATATACAAAAAGTACCTTTTTGTACAGTTTTATACTTCAGAGGTACAGTAGTAAAAGAAATACACCAACAATAACCAATTCCCTTGTGGAGCTTACTTTCTAATAAAGGGGTACAGACAATAAATGAAAAAATAACCCAAATATATAAGATCGTAATGCATGCTAAGGAGAGTGGAATTGCGAAGAATGTTGATTACCGTTTTAAATAAGGCAGTCAGGGAGCAAATTTTTTTTCCAACTTTTTGAGTAAAAATTGAAATGTGGTGAAGGAGTGAACTAAGCAGATAATTTGGAAAAAGAGCACTCACAACAGAAAAAAGAGCAATTACAGTGGTTCTTGGTTGGAATTATGCCTGATGTACTTGAGAAATCACAAAGAAGGCACTGAGATGGAAGGAAGGAAGGAAGGAAGGAAGGAAGGAAGGAAGGAAGGAAGGAAGGAAGGAAGGAAGGAAGGAAGGAAGGAAGGAAGGAAGGAAGGAAGGAAAGAAGGAAGGAAGGAAGGAAGGAAGGGAGGGAGGCAGGAAGAAAGGAAGGAAGGGAGGGAGGCAGGAAGGGAGGAAGGAAGGAGCAGGAGATGTCGTTAGATAGTGGAGGTCCAGATAGGGTAGGGCCTTGGATGAGATGAGAGCTACTGGAGTATGTTAAGCCTGGGAAGTCTATAATACATTCAGATGGAAATAGCAAGTATCCAGACAGATATAGGGGTCTTCAGTTCAAGGGAGAAGATCAGGCTAGACAATATAGATGGGATTTAAAAGCACCAGATTGGATGAAGTCAGTTGAAAGAAAAGAGAAGTAGCCCAAGGAAAGTCTTTGAATAACCCCATTTAAGAGTTCTGATGCCAAAGCAGGAAGTGGGGCCCCTCATCCACTATTTCAAATATTATTTATAGTTCAAATTAAGAAACAGAATGAGAATTCACCATTAGATTTATCAACCTAGAAGGGTCAGTGGCTTTGATGCAAGCAGTTTTAGCAAAGTGGAGAAGTGGTTACCTGCTTAGAGTGGAATTAAGAGAAAATGGAAATAGAAATTTATATCTTTCAAATACATACACTTGCCATGCTCAATTTTGCCCTTTTCGTATATTCTTTAAGGAACAACCTACATATTATCTATATTTTCCATTTTTTTCTCCAACTCAATTAGATCACTTTTTTTTTAGATCACTTTTAATTGATGGATTACATGTAAATATGCGATCTTAAATTTTTTTTTTTGATGCTTCACAGTCTGCATTATCAGCAACATTATTATTGGGAACTTTGACAAAATCTAACAAGAAAGGATTTTTTATTCAGGTAGTTGAATGCACTCTTATTTACAAATACATATGTATTTTAATTAAGATGATATGCTGACTGATTTACAAGAACTTATAACTCAGTTATTACCCTTCAACTCAGTTAAATTTTTAAATTCTCATAACAACAAAATGCAACATGTACAAAACTAAGCAAAATATATTCTACAACAAACCATGTTGTCCGAACTTGTTTGATGCCATTAGTAACAATATTGTAACATTTCAAAAAGCATAGGTATCTAAGGACTGTATAAATTGAATCAATCAAACCAAACTTCTTTAGTAGGTCTTCAAAATATGTATGAATAACAACATGTAACAATAACATGTGCATTAAAACTATATATTAATTTTTTTAATGTAGTTACTAACCATCTTTAAATTTATTCCCATCCTAACATACATTTCAAGGAGCAAAGCTTAGTTAACCAGAATTCTCAGCTCGACAGAATAAAATACTCCCAAGTATTATCTGGCCCCAAACTAGAGATTAAAATTTGCTAGAAACTTAAATAATAAAATTCAATTCAAATATTCAGAGACACGTCTACATTTATTATTTCAACTGTTTAATTTTCCTCTGGGTACATGTATTAATTAATTAATGTGCTGGCCTTCTTATGTGATGACTTGCTTTGAAAGGTAGAATTATTAATAAAGAATATTTCTCTTGCTTTAGCATATTTATGGCAAAGACTAAATGCTTGAGATATTTAAACTTTTTTTTAGCTTATGTCAGGCCTAAAAAAAACAGGAAGTGTGTCCCAGATACACTATATAATATAAAAATTGAGAAAGCAGTGACACAAAACCTGGGCAAGAAAGAAAAAATGCACCAACAAAAAAATAATTTTTAAAAACCCAGTTTCTTTTAACAGCGATAACTAAAGAGAAAAAAATCACAATAATGATGATGATGATAATAATAATAATGATAAGTTGAATAGAATCAAAATTTTGGAAAGTATATAAAGGATACAAAACCATCTAAAGAAATAAAAAAAATCTTGTCTTAATTTAAAAGCATTTCTGGAGTCCAAAAGAATCATTCTTTATTCTTTTAAAAAATACATTAGCAAAAACTTTTTGGGGAAAAAACATGGTTTAGTAATTTATAATATATACTTATTTTTACAAGTTATCCTCATGATTTGAAATAATTCATGATTTAGTAATTTATAATATATTACTTATTTTTACATGTTATCCTCATGATTTGAAATAATTCTTATGTTAAGAAGTCTAGAATCTGTAGTGTGTAGTAACATATCTTCTCTTCTTCAACATCTTAACTCTGTAAAACATTCTTCTCCATACAATATGAACAGAGCCTGCTTATCCATTAGGTGCTATAGACACAGTAGGTCAAAATAAAAGGTGAAAATTTAATATCAATATATTATTATATTTATAAAATATAAATTTTAATATGTGTTTAGTAGAAGAAAGGGCCGACAAAGTCAAAAATGCTTAGGGCCCATGAAAGTCATAATGTGCCCCCGAGTGGTGAATCTAATCACACAAAACAAGTCCCATATTTTTTCCATTACCAGATGGCGAGAAGTTTCCTCCTTCTTTTTGCTGGAAGTAAAGTTAAGCGCCTTCAGCTCTGAGTTTCTAAGAAAAACAAAAAAGTGAGAACAGATTTTGAAATTTTATTACTTATACTTCTTCCCATTCAGAAAGCTTTTGCTTTTGAAGGGTTGTTTGGTCAACAGACACAGGTACTTTACTTCAAAAATTGTATGCACAGAAAAATATCCCTTCTGTGTTGGAGAATATATCACTTGGAATCAATATGAAATATGCAAAGATCACATGCCTTAGATTCATAGGAGATATCTCAGTACTGGTGATTTTAGGTTTGTAAGTTTTGGCAATTTTTTTAACATCTCTATGCCACCTTTCCTGTGTATGAAAAAAAAAATGATATCGTGATGTGTGCAACAGGATGGTTATAATATTTCATTGACAACCCCCAAACAGAAACAAGCTCTTTCTTCAATGACCCTATAACAGAAAATGCCACTGCAATTTACCAAACTGCTCAGAACAACAACCTTTGGCTTAATCCATAAACTTTACCTTTCATATCCATGTTTAATCAACCATCAACTTCATCCTTTCGACTTGCCTGGGCCACCAATATCTCTCTTCTGGACCACTTTTTAGTCTTCAAATTGTTACCCTTTTCTTGACTCTTTTCATCCTGTAAATTTATATGCCCCATAGATGTCAGATATGTCTTTTTAAAGTAGAAATCAAATCATAGCGTTACCAGTGCTTCCATCAGAATACACAGTATCTCTATTAAACTATGGCCTTCAAGGCACTCTGTGATACGGCCCCTTTCTATCTCTCTGAGTTCATTTCCTACATTTGTGGCTACAATTTTTTTTGTCTTTTATTTAAAATAACTTTTATTTTGGAATAGTTTTAGATTTACAGAAAAGCTGTAAAAATATAGCAGACAGTTCCCATATATTCCATGCCGAGTTGCTCTATTACTGACATATTACGTTAGAATGGAACATTTGTCACAATTAATAAACCAATATTGATACATTACTATTCAATAATATCTATAAAGATATTCTAAGTTTTTATTTAATGTTCTTTTTCTACTCTAGGATATCATCTAGGATACTACACTACACTTTGTTGTTTGTCTCCTTAAGCATCTCTTGCTGTGATAATTTCTCAGACTTAAATGATCTTAATGGATTTGAGGGTTGTTGGTTAGGAATATTACAGAATGTCCCTCAATTAAAATTTTTCTGATACTTTTCTCATGACTACCTAGAGATATGAAATTTGAGAGAAAGACCACAGAGATAATGTGCCATTCTCATCACATCACATCACAACACATCAGAGGTACATTATAACAACACGATTTATCACTGTTGATGCTAACCTTAAACACCTTGCTAAGGATGTTTTGGTCAAATTTCTCCACTAAAATATTATATTCTATATCCCTTTTCTGTACTGTATTCTTAAGAAGGAAGTCATAAAATGCATCACACACTTAAAGAAGTAGGGAGTTATGCTCTACTTCCTTAAGGGTGAAGTATCTACATAAATTACTCAAAACTCTTTTTCAATGGGATATTTGTCTTTTATATCTTTTCCTTTCTTTCTTTCTTTCTTTCTTTCTTTCTTTCTTTCTTTCTTTCTTTCTTTCTTTCTTTCTTTCTTTCTTTCTTTCTTTCTTTCTTTCTTTCTTTCTTCCTTCCTTTCTTCCTTTCTTTCTTTATTCCTTTATGATTATATGGATTCGAGGATATTAATTTTATGTATTGAGGTATAATTCAATACTATTTAATTTTTGCTTATATAGTTGGCTATTGGAGGCTGTTTCATTGAGTCCTCTATCCCTTTAATATGCCCTCATCATTTTTTTGTTATGTTTTGTTTCGTTAGTACTTCATTGCATTCTAACACTATAAGATATTGTAGGCATATTTTGTGTATTCTCTGCTCTAATTCTAGAATCAGCCATGTTTTTAGGAGTCCTTGTTACTTTCATTGGCAAATGGTATTAAAAACCAAGATCTAGGTACTAGGTATGCTCATTACTACTGGGGTGTCATTGTTTCTGTGCTTTCTCAACTCACAGAACAATGCAAATATGTGTATATACTAACCCATACTTGTAAATGTATCTATACCTGTTTCTCTATATATCTATGTATAAATATTAAACAAATTCATACTGTTGTCTCCAACTCTGGTCCCCTTGGGTCATCCTAGCTTTTCTCCCTTTACATGTTTGTTACCTGCCACTACAACAGTGAGAAACTGGCCTCTACTATGCACCATTCATTAACTTAATTATTTAATTCCACTGTACATGTACAATTGTTCCAGAATCATTAACCTATACTCCACGGGTAGCAACTTTTTTATCTAAAGTGCTATGTTCTGTTTCTTTTGCCTTTAGTTTCACAGGCTCTACTCATTTCCAAAGTTAGGTCAGCACTCTTTTCTCCCAACTTTCAACAGTTTATTTCATAAGTTTATTAAGTTATTTTATTATAGTGTGCATTCCATCCTGACATCCCCGACCTCTTAAGTTATTTTTTTAAATTTGTATACATTAGGGTTCACAGTTTGTGATATAAAGCTCTGTGGGTTTTTATGAGTGCTCTATCTTTACCATTATAGTTATATAAAGAATAGTTTTACTACCATAAAATATACAACATGAATATCTTGGACAAAAGAATGATTCACATCCTGAGTGGGAGGGAGCAGAGAGCATGAGATTTTATCATACTATTCAGAACAGTACACTATTCAAAACTTATAAATTATTTATTTCTGAAATTTTCCATTTGATAATTTCAGGCTGTGCTTGACCACAGGCAACTGAAACTGTGAAAAGTAAAACCGCCAATGAGGGGAGACTACCATACTTTGTATAATCTCTTTTTAAAAATATTAAAAGTGTATTTTATGTTCGAAAGTGAGATCTATCTTGGTTAATATTCAATATTATCTGGAAAAGATCGTTAGCTTGAGAAGATTGCATGTTCCATGTTAGATTGAAAATATTGTGTTAAATGTTGTATTTTATAAATGTTAATTGGATTAAATTAATTGATATAACCGTTATGGACATCTGTATTTTTACTGATTTCTGCTTGTCTGACCTATCAATTACTGACAGAGATTTTGAAGTTCCCAACAGTGGTAGTGGGTTTGATGATTTCTCCTTTCAATTCTATCAGTTTTGCCTCATGATTTTGACACTCCTTTGGTTAGGTGCACACACATTTTGGATGTTATGTCTTTTTGGAAAATGAATTTCTTTATCATGAGGTAATGATTATTTATCCTTGATAACCTTCCTTGTTCTAAAGTCTAAAATTAGCATAACTACACTGGCTTTCTTTTGATTAGTGTTAACATAGTACATCTTTCTTCGTTTTCTTACTTTTAACCTATGTAGGTCTTTACATTTAAAACGGGTTTTTAGGACAGCATATAGGGACTAACATTTTTGGTCTCTTTTTTTCCTATCTGACAATATCTTTCTTTTCATTTGTGTATTTAAACCCTTCACATTATTAATAAGTAGTGATATATCTGCTTTTGAAATTTTTCTATTTTTTGTTTGCCCTCTGGTTCTATTTCCCACTAACTTTTTCTTTCTTTGATTGTAATTGGACCATATTATTTATACTATTTTATATTTTGTCTTTTAGAAGAGGTATGATGTATTCTTCATACACTACACTACCTTATAAAATGTTTTTACTTTTTTGTCTAATGCTTACAGTATATACATGAGTAACATACAGATTAAAAACATTAGGGCATCCTTTTCATTAATAGAAAGTAATTAGATCTTCTGTATGTTAAAATTTAACCTTGATATAAGGTCATAGATTCCAAAGACACAATTTTGTAAGACTGTCACATTAAGTCAGGAATTTGAGAACTTAGAAATAGACTATGAACTCATGATTTGATGCAAGGTTATGTGTTAAATTTAGTTTGAGCAGCATGGCAAATATTTTCCCTTCATTGTTCCACCTACTTTTGCCTTCTTCCGTTCAATATCAATTCTCTTGACCTAAACTGAACATCTACAGTTCTTAAAACAAATCTTCACAAAGCAATTTTGATGAGGAAACTTAATTAAATTTGTTTCATTTGTGGGCTGGTCAAACCAGATATGCAGCATTTCTATTTTCTAAAACTTAATATTTTTACTGATTAAACATATGAGTTATAAAAGGACACAGGACATACCTTTCATATTTTAGAAATGCATTGATAACAGTTTTAGGATTTGAGCTCTGAGAAGAATTGAAATAATATGTCTCTTTAGATTTATGACTATATTCTGAGTTAGCCCCAAAACAAACAAGTATATCTGCCTGGTTAATGCTCACTCTATATCTGTGTATATGTTTGTATGGGTGTATGTATGTATATGTGCATTGGGGAGTGGAGATATTATGTGTATAAAGATATTGGGTAGGTCCTAATGAGAGAGACATTGAAAATATAGAATTCAAAATTTAAGATTTTTCAATCATACTTTTCTCCTTCATAATCATCTCTCAACCCCCAAATCTCGCACACTCAGTTTCCAGGTAGATAAAATTAAATAGGGACAGTTATCTATACAGTTCATTTCAATTATAATATTTACTTTTCTATAATTACCTGAATAATAGAAAATTATTTGTTTGTTTGTAAAATAGAAAATATTTCATCTAAATATATATTGACTCAAACTAAATTTTTGGATTTATAAATATGTATATTTCTAGACTTTGTACATAAAAATATTACCCAAAAAAAGTGGGAAAAAATGAGCAGAAAATAGATTTATTTGAAATATAACTTACAAAATTGTTAAAATATATCTCAGATTTTTAATTATATATCTTCTGACTTTTATATTATCTTGAGTACATTTTTAAGAATATATTTTATTTATATTATATTTTAAGAAATGTATTTTATTTATCTTGATGGAAACAATATATAGAAACCACTAGAAAAAAATCACAGTATTAAAAATATAAAAGCTGAAAGTACTTTTATAAATCTAGAAATATATATATTTGTATATATTAATTTTTTCTATATACATATATACTTTATGGATATATATTTTTATATAATCATATAATGTATATTCACATGTATTTATATATGAATATATATAAATATATTCACATTCATGTATATATTTTATGTATACATATAATCATATAATATATTATGAAATATTATATAAACTGAATCATATTGTTTTTCCACTCATCTTTTGACTGATATTATGAACACTTTATTCTGGCTTTAAGTGGACAATCTGGTTTTTTATATTTAGTCTCTTATAATTGAGCATTTAGTTTTTACATAGTTGTTTCTTATTAAAATAAACTCTGTGGTGAACATTTTAGTAATTTCATATTCTATAGTTATGTAATTATTTTCTTAGTATGAACTATAAAGTTAGAATTTGAGGGCCTCATGGTATATTCATTTTTAATACTCAAAGAATTAACAAAGGTACAGGTCGTTTAGTTTTAATTATATTCAATATTTTTTGCAAATATATATTTCTTAAATATTATAGAATAAATTTTTTTCAACTTGAATATAGTTTTATCCTAGTTTGAGCATAGACATCTATATTGTGGAAAACAATAAACTGTAGAACCCCAATTTTTAAAAACTATATAAATCTCCAGAATCCCAAAGAGCACTTATTATTTTACTTTGTATCAAGGTATAAGTAGTTACAGCCTCGAGGGCCTCTCACATAATGTATATGCAAAAACATGTTACTTTGAGTTGTGGCTGTAGAGTTATCACTTACACTCACTGTCTAGCTCCGTGGTTTTCCATTCCACAGTCTAGTAGAAAAGCATTTCAATCTTGAGCCTTAATAAAATTATAGACTGATAACTCTCATAGGTCTTCTAGATTACTCTAAAAAACATAAATATCAAATCTGGAATACCACAATCCACAATATTTACAATTGTTTTGTTTCTTTTTAACTTATCAAAATAGATAAATATATTTATATTCTTATTAAACCATCATTTAAATATTAGACAAATCTAATTTTTAATTTTTGAATAATTATTTTCTAGCAGAAGTGAATTTCAGGATTCTCAAGTTACTAAGAAAAAAAATGATGTTTGAGATGTAAACTTGAAGAATCTTGCAATACCCCAAAATATAGACTATTTAAAAATATTTAATTATGCTATTTTTTTTCTGACATCAAGGACCTTTAATAAGGAATATCATCTTTACTAATCGAATTCCTCTTTTAAAATCTCAACATCTTGATTCATAAAAAAAGGAACTACATTTTATAAAGGTTACATTTGTTTTCACATCTGAAAAAGAATGAAATCAATAGTCATATTTGGAAGAACAAAAGTTGAATAGTATATTCCACTGGGTGAAGAAAAAGGAGATACTGCAAGGTAAAAGTGGATGTTATCAGACTAATGATCATTTTTTAATAACAGAAGGACCTTTCTGTGAAAAAAAAATACCAATTTTTTTTCATTGCTGTCTTCTCTTTCAACTAACCTTTGAATGAGAGAAACTTCTGCTGATGTCAAATGACCACAAGAATATTAACAACTGGACTTGGAACCTGTCGGCTGCTGTTGGGTATATCTCCTTTACCAAGCTGGCTTTCTTCACTACTGCCACTGACCTTGCAAACAGCTCCGACAAAGGTCGGAATGGATTCATTGATCAGCTAGACCAAGCATATGACAGTCTGTGCCTTAATTGAATCCCAAAAGGGGGCAGACTGGGTTTTTATTACAGAGGCCAGCCGATAGCACTCATTAAAAGCTCCACAGACTGTGTGGTTTACTAATTAGTTTATTATACAGACACCTTGACGATGGGCAAAGTTGTCATTTTGCCCTTTATCGCACAGGGGATGTTGTTAAAAGTTTAATCAGCTAACACTGACCAAGTTAGCTTGGCAGGCTGTGGATGGTCATTACTGAGGTCACCCCTGCTGTAGCAATTCTGACAGGGTCACAGCATGAACTTACAATAAAGAGAGTGTTACATAAGGTAAGAACGCACCTGAAAGGGACCCCAGAAAAGAGATGTGCTCTGCGGGGAGTAGGAAACAGATGGGCTGTTAGGACAAGTGAATCCTTTCAAAGTTTATCTTTGCCTGCCCTGTTTAACATATGCTTTCTGAAAAGATGGGGCATACAACAATCACTTTGATATGTTCATCAGAAATAAAATTGGAAACAGGATTTTTTTTCACCAAATTAGGGGCACCTGATTATAAAATTATTTCCCCGTATTTTATTTAAATATATAGTACCAAGAAATTAAGCAAGGTAATTTATATGGTTTAGACTTACCCTAGATAGACCAAACAGGACGTCCAGTTATAAGTTAGTATTATTATTTGTACTCAGAAAATTATTCTGACCACTGCTCAATTGTATGAGAAAACCCTCTAATTTACCACTATTTATTTCAGAGGTTCTTATTTTTCCAATGGGCTTATTTCTAAAATTTATAATGTCTAAGGAACATTTCCTTATGCATCCAAGCAAGATTATACATTGAGTGAAGTATAGATTAGTCTACCTTATGCATTTGGTAAAGACTCAGTAAGAAAATATGATACAATTTCAAGTTAAAAATTACTGATAAATTCAAAATATAGGTAATATATAAATAAATCTATAAAATAGTCTCCTGTTTTTATCCATTTTTTAATTGGCATAATGATCCTATTCTGTGTTCTTAGTAAAATTGATCATGCCATGAATCTAACTCAATTGTTGTTAGCACCCAATAATATTTTTCAACTCATACTTTTGATGTTTTGTACATAACCATAGTGGGACAGTACTTTACAAAGTATCTGTTTATGTATTTTTAATAGTGAATTTCAGCTTTATGGATGATCTGCTAAGATAAAGATAAGCAGTTTAGAAAGAGGTATCTGCATTTTCTTTATGTCTTGTCCTAGGATATCACTAGATATCTACATGAACATAATCTTTATTCCCAGTTTATACAGTACACAGATTGTGTTGATGCAGACCTGATCCTTTGAAAATGAAGCATTTACTATCATATAATCTTATTTTTTCAGTATCAGTTATCATATCTGCAATATTACCTAAAGGATTTGCGATAATTAATCCATAGGCATTAAATAACATACGATTGTGCTCAAGCTACACATTTGTTTTTGACATATTTTGAATATGTCACAAAAAAATATACAGCATTGAAAGGCATCTGGAGATCAAAATATAATTTATGTACAAATAAATGTATAATCATATTGAAAAAGGCTTTATGAAGAGAAATAAGTAAATATTCTGCTTTGAGTTCAAACTGCAGAAGGAATTTTAGTAAGTGTGTATTCTCCAAATTAGAATTAATCCAGAAATCTAGGCCTAATATTTAGGCTAACTGCAGGGCTTGTTAAAAGGAGGCATCTTCAGGGCTTCACACATCTTGATATTGCTGAGGGATCTTCCCACGAAGACAGATTGCTTCATCAAACCCACACAGGCAATGCTTCATCATGAACTCACTTTAGAACAAAAAAATAGACTATTTTAACGTATAATTAAAAGAGTAATGCTGTTTTGTATGCTTTTCCCCACAGACTATGAAGAAAATTGTAAAAAAAACTTTTAAAAAGAAATCTGAAACCTCATCTTTTCAAAAGTATCTCAACAGCAGCATGTTTCAAATACTTCCAAGACTTTGTGCTATATGAAGTTTAACACATTTAACTATTAAAGAAAGCTTTTATACATCACAACTTAAGGAGAAAAAAAAAGTCAAATTATAGACCATGAAAAGATATTTGCAATATGCAAAACTTACAAAGACAATATCAATAATGTATAAGAAATGCCTATAAATCATTAAGGGAATGAAAAATACAAGTGGAAGAATGAATACAAGAAAATGAAAAGACATTTAATGGCAGCAGGAAGACATTAGACCAAATATATATGTATTTTTATAATATATATTTTATCTTTTATAATATATATCTTTTATAATTTTATAATCAATCAAGTAGAATTTGCTGGTGTAGTCATGTATATTTTTTGCCATTTCTGATATAGATTTAATATATAATATCTTTATTCTTTCCTAGTGCCACCCATTTAAGCATAAGAAATGATATTGTATTTATTAATTTTCAGTCTAATCAACTATAATAATTAGCTCTATATAATAAACTGCTGAAGTGAAACTGTATTCTCTGGGGGGGGACCCTGAAATTGAATATTACACTAAATATTGACAAAGTATTTCCTTTTAACTCAGAAGTCAATCAGTTTTTATTGAAGTGCTATGTAAAAGCTTTTAATTTTGCATACTTTTTATGCTATAAGCAGATCATTTTTGGCTAATGAGAAGTGCAGCACATTTTAATAACTATGAGAATTGGTTTTAATATTGATATTGTCTCAACAAATCTCTTTTGATATTTGATATTCAGAAAAAATTCTGGGTTTCCAGCTGTGTTTTTGAAATTGCTTTATTTTTTTCCAAGATAGAGATAATTTATTTCATTCAGTTGACAGTAAGAGGAAATTTTAATTTTTTGATATGTTATTAGTGTTGCGGTTGGCATTCATCAATTTACTCTAATTTATTCACAATAAGTTTTTCATTGTACTGCATAAATATTTTCATGACTCAGATAATAAAAAACTTCGGAGGAGAGGAGAAGTAGGGTAGAAGCCAGTGAGAGGAATCTGTGACAAAAAAAAAGTAAGAAGCTTCAAGGAAATGTGAAAGAGATATAGATATAGGATTATGTTGAAAAGTACAAGTGAAATAGGAATAAAGAATCATAAAATTTTTAAAATTAGGTAATAATAAATGGGAGAAACATAATACATGAGTATAAAGATAAGTACTGAAAAAATTTCTGAACAGAAAATATTAGTCAAAATATTTGCTTTATATGTTATCTTCTCTTTAAATTCTAAGAGAGTCATTTAATATGCTATTGATGGTAACATGGCAGATGCATGCTGAAAATAAAGCAAAATTCTGTAGTTTTTAAACATCCAAAAAATAGCTAATTGGAAAAATGTAATTGGAGTAACAGAATGCAGAATAATAATCTGAACAAGAAGCAAAAAGTGTACAAATTAAACACATTTTTATGTCTCTTAGGACACCAGATATTGTAAATCTACAAATGTTCCTTTAATTGATCTATAACTTGCAATAATTTTTTATCAAAATTTTAAAGGGACTTTTAAAAAATGTGATAAAAGAATGAATTCAGAAGAATCTATCCATGTGATGTCTCTCACACACATACACATTTAGGAAAGAAAAGAGAAGTGAATTGCCACACATTGATAATGTGTTACAATACTAAGTAACTAAATGCTGTAATGCTGTCAAATTAAGAGAGAAACAAATCAGTGAGAGTGAATAGAGAGGTCAGAAATAGAACATATCTTGTATGAGAATTTAACATAAGGAAAGGTGTTTTTATCTTGGTTGAAAAACAATGAGATGTCCCAAATTATTTTGGAGTATTAATTTTAAATTTGGTAAAAAAAAAAAGAATATTAGATGACATACCTAAAGATCTCCAAATAACTTCTATGTTAATTATCTAATTATAAAGAAAACATAACTGATGATTACTAAAAAATATATAGGTGAGGCTTTATTTTATTTTATTGTTGAAAAATTATTCATAACAGTGACCAATATTTATCAACTATGACCAATATTCATCAACCATGACCAATCTTCAAAAGAAAAATATTGCTAGATTTGAGAAGAATGAATACACACACATAAATACATTTTTTTCTAGGTAGAAGAAAATTAACAAAATGACAAAAAAAATAACTTGCCACACTTAAGACAGACAGTTGTAACCCATGATAAAAAAAAACTATTACAAAAATAAGATTTTTAAAAGTTCTTCAGGAGAATTAAAAAGCAATTTGTCTTTGTCTGTAAAAAATATATAAATAACCAATAAACAAATGATGTTCCACCTCACAAGTGAACCAAAAATGAAAATTAAAATGGACTAGAATTTTGCTCAAGTATCTTTTAAAATTTTATAAAATCTAAGATTTATAAGGATGGCAAAATTCTTACTCAAACTGATTATTAGTGGGAGTATAAAACTAAAATATCTTTCTGGAAGGCATTTTGCCTTTATTAAAAGCATTAAATGTGAGTGGACTGTTGACATATTAATTTTTCACTTAATGAATTTATCTTGAGGTAAATTGGACAAATGAACAAATATGCATATAAAAATATTCATGAGATAGTTTCTAATACTAAAAATTGGAATTATTTTAATATTTATTTAGAATTAAGTGAAACGTCCCAGATATGTATTAATTAATTACTCTCTTGTACATCTGTAATACAGAGTATGGTGTAGCCACTGAGAAAAGGAATTAGAGAAATACATAATGTAAAAATGTTGTTTGTATATAATTTTAAGTGAAAAAATGGATACAAGCAATATACATTATATAATATTCTAAAAATCATGAATTCCCTTTTTAGGTCTTTCTCAGAAGCATTTTTTGAACATGTAAGTAAACAACACTTTAACTGTGTATAGTGTGTATGTGAAGATAAAACCACATCATTGAATGTTTCAGATAAAACCACATTTTGATGCTCAACTAAGCACTTTGAATTTACAGCAAATTTTTATATGGGGAATATATTCCATTAAAGTTACAGATTGGTTAACACTTTGAAAGCCTCTTATTAATAAAATAAATGTGGTTATGAGTCACAATGAGTTAATGTTAAAAGGTGTGTTCTTAATAAAACAAATTCATGTATCTGGCATACAAGGAAAATCACCTCTGCTGAATTTGTTGTCATTTTATCTTAGGCACCTGCTACTTTTTCTATGCCCTCTGGGTTTATAGAGACAATGAGGGAAGTATCCTGCAAATATCTTACTGAACTGTGATGTTTTAACATCTAACGATCTAATTTGGGTTGGCCTGTAGGTATGGACAAGACAATGTTTAGAGGCAAAACCAACTACTGCAAAAAATGATCTGGATAACTCTAGGTGGGCATTCCAGCTGTCTTAGAAATAAAATGATACCCTGAGCTGGCCTTTGCAAACAAAAAGTCTAACTATAGTTCTTCTATGGTTATAATAGAAATATTAATGCTGTAACTTTTCTATTCTGTCTATATACAAAGAACTTAAAGCTTCAAAAATTATATAAAACTTAAATATAGCAAATAAAAGTAAACTGTTAATTTTTTCCATGAATGTGTTTATTACAGTAGTATATTTCTAAATCCAAACATGCAATAGTCCAACCAATTTAGCCCTACTTAATTTTGATATTAATCATATTTATTTTTGTTTTATAAAAAATTGTTTTTCTGTTTTTTCACTATGCCTTCTATTATAGCACATACCACATTGTTGGCACTGCAGTTTAACCTCCTTGGGTATATGGGTTGTCCTCATAGGTCTGACTAGTAGCAGTCAGCAACTATTTTCTGCTTCGTGACTTTCATTATGTATATATCAAATAAAAGTCATCCAATCACAAATATAAAATCTAAAAGTCATATGAAGCACCAAAGATTCAATATAAGAAAAAAAAGATTAACTAACTATAAACTTTAATGTTATTTGAAATATTGCCATTGAGAAATTGAGTTCCAATTATTTTGAAATTACACTCTAATAACATAAAACCAAAGAAGTAAACTTTCTTTCTTTATATGTGATTTTATTTTTTGTGATCTTTGAAAATAGCAGAAATAATTTAGTTCCACTTCTTCAAAATAAAAATGTTAAATTGGGCTGAAACCAGAAAATAACAAGTTTTATCTGAGATTATTGATTTTTATATGGTTTAGTTACTTTCAAAGAGTAATTTTAAATTATTATAAATCTCCAGAAAAATGTAAAGAACTACTCTTCTAAACTAACTTCACTGCTAAATGTTTGAGATTACCAGAACTTCTTACTTATGTTTCTAAAGTTACAATCTGTGTGATGAAGAAAGCATTGTTTGAAAGGTCTGATATTTTGACATACTTTGACCAGGATATTAAGAAACTTGGTAGATAATATAACTGTTAGATTTCACCCTATGATAAATATGTTTTAATTTGAGATCCAGATCTAAATATGATAAAAAAGATTCATATTTAAAATTCCAACGAAGGCTTCCTTTTGGCCTTCTTTAACTTATTTACCCATTTCTATTATGTTTGGCCATCTGTAAAAGAGAAATAATGATAGTAAAGCTTAACAGCTTACTTTGATGACTAGGTAATAATATTTGATATGTGCCTAGCAACAGCTCTCTTCTGTTTTGGAATATTACTCTTAGGGGAAAAAAAGAACAAATAAGTAGCAAATATATGAATATTGTAAGAGCTGACCACCTCATCTCTTATAAATGTATAAAATAAGTAAATATATAAAAAACATTTGCATTATTTAAGATTAGGTTGGTCATAAAATACAAATTTAATTCTACTGAGTTGTTTAGTCTCAGTAAGATTGAAGAATATTTAATGTTTCAAGAGGATACAAATACTATCTGAGAAGTTGAGAATATTCAATTAAAATAAATTATAATGAACACATGGGAAAGAATCAAAATAGGTAGATATAAACCACAAAGGAAAATATTTTCTAACTTTATACTTGTGATTATGACTTTCTCTAAAATCATTCTTAAAACTTTTTTGTTGTTGTTCTAAATTACTTTCAAAGACAATATGGCAATTCAACTGTAGGTATAAAAGTATTATAAAATCAATTGGAGGACGAAGTGTGAAAAAATATTAAGAGGGTTTTCTATATAATCTAGAAGCTATATATGGACACAGCCATATTTACACACTTTGGGGCAGGCAACTGTGCAATATCTTTCATAATCATAAATGTGTATAACAAATATTTCTTAAATTTTGAAACATGAGATATGTATATAAATATAGAGAAAATAGGTTGATCTTTTATGTACCCTTTAATTAGCTTTGACCTATGTTAACTTTGGCTACTCACCATTCCCCCCCAAAGAATTTCTCCTCCCTTTACTCAATTATTTTAAAGAAAATCTAAAAAATTATATTGTAATTGTCTATAAAATTCTGTATGCACCTCAGAAATATAAAGGAATGGCCTAGAGTTAGATAAAAAAAAAATCTTTAAACAAAACACCAAAAGTAACCTATAAAAGAAAAAAATCTGTAAATTCGCCTTTATTAAATTTAAATAAATAAACATAATAAACAAAGAAACAAACAAATAAATAAATAAAAGCAAGCTCTGTGAAAGACCATGTTAAAGAAAACAAACAATGCAGTTAGAAAATGGAAACAGCAGATACTTCACTAAAGGGGAATGGCAAATAAGCACAAGAAAAAATGTCCAACGTTATTAGCAACTAAGAAAATGCAAAATAAATCTATAATGAGATGCCACTACACATCGATTAGAATGGCTAAAATGAAAAATAACAAATCGAGTGTTGGAGAGGCTACAGGGATACTGGAACTTTCATATATTACTGGTAGGAATGTAAAATGGAATAGTCACTCTGAAAAACAGTTTTACAGTTTCCTATAAAGTTAAATGTGCATTTACCATATAATCCAGTAATAATACTTTTGGATATTAGTCCTAGAGAAATGAAAATTTATGTTTACACAAAAACTCTCTACATAAATTTTCATAACAATCTATTTGTAATAGTCCAAAACTGGAAATAATTAAACATCTTTCAGTGAGCAAATGGATAAACAAACTGTCATAAATCTGTCTGTACAACAGAATACTACTCAGCAGTAAAGGGAACAGACTGTTGTTACACACATAAATTTGGATGAACCTGAATGCAAGTGTTTAAAATACCAAACTCAAAATATGACATACTTCATAATTCCATTTACTTAATATTCTCAAAATGATAAGACTATAGTGATAGAAAATCAGTGCTAGGGGTTAAAGTTGGAAGAAAAGTGTGACTTTGAAGGGGTAATATAGAGAATATATTATTCCTATGGGTATAGAGAGATGGAAGTGTCCTATATCTTGATTTCTGTAGTAGTTATATAAATCTATTTTGTATGATAAAATTTTATGAAGCTAGACATATATAGAACATGTATAGACATGCTAATAGTCTTATTTTTGTCTCGTCAATTTTGCTATATAGTTGTTAGCCATGGTTCTTCTTAATGTTTTTACAATGTATATATTTGGAATATTAAACTTTTGTTTGTGACATAAATTGGAAATATTTCCCCAGGTGAACATTGGTCAATTTTCTTTTGCCAGGTGCTGGAGCCAGCCAGCTAAGATCAAACAGTTCCTGAGAGGGGGAGTGAGGATTGAGAAAGATAGAAAAAAGAGAGACAAAAAGAGAGACAAAGAGATAGAGTCCGGAGGGCTAACAGTAAATACTGGGCCCTGAGTTTATTTAGCACAGCATCTACATACCCTTGGAGAAGCAATACCCATACATATGCAAATGATCGCTGACCTTTACGTAAATTATTGCAAAACATCCTTGTTCCTGTTTTTGTCTCTTATTCCCTGGGGCAAGGAATGTCTCTTATTCCCTAGGGCAAGAAACATTCAACATTAAGCCAAACTTCCTCCTTCAGTAACAAGCTATCCATTAAGGAGCCCACCTGCTCTGTAAACTTCTAGCTTGCAGGCAACTCCAACCCTGTCTGCAGGGCATTCATCAAGAATGGTTCCCAACAGCCAGGCAAATATTTTACATTGTCACATTTATCAATCATTTCCATTATGCTTCTAGATTTTTAATTATAGAACTGTTTAATCAACACTAATTCTTGTATGAGTCCATGTTTTTTAAACCTATATCACTGATCATTGGGAAGTTTTTCTCATGAAAAGTATGGGTAACAAATCTAATTTGATCTTTTTCACATATGACTAGCTAGTTTTCCAATATCAGTTCTTTAGAAGTTCATTTTTCCCCATAGATTCAAGATTTCTTTTTTATCTTATACTAAATTTCTCTGTTTAATTTTCTTTCTTCCAAATGAATTTTGTAATGAACATCTCTATAAGTAAAAATAAATGGTGGTATTTTATTACTAAGATGCCATTAAATATAAATTATGAGAAATTGTAATTTTAATAATTTATCTTTGACCCAGAAATTTACCTATGTATTCTAGAGTACTACTCGCACATGTTCACAAACAGGTATATACAAAAAATAATTATTACAAAATTAATTGTAATAGAAAAATAGAAGTAAATATTAAAGAGGAGACTCATTAAATAAGTATCAGCAAAACAATAGATTATTATGAATCAACATAATTGTGAGGATTTTTATGAACTTATAAAAAATAATTACTGTATAATTACTTATCTACAATGCAAAGTATGTATAAAATACAATTTTAATAAAGTAAAAATAAAAATAATATACATAAATAGACTATGAAAGAAAAATGATAGTAGTGTTTAAAAATTTCTAAATAAGATAACTTAATCTTTTTAATAATAATTTTTTTCTTTATTCCAGCACTTCCAGTAACATGCTGTAATATTACATATCTCCAGTTAGAAAAATAATTATCCACTTCATCTCCCTTTTGAGTTATCATTCCTTGTCTCTTCCCATTTTCTGCAAAATTCTTTTTAAGAGTTATGTTTTTTCATTTTGTTTACTCTCAGTTTCTCTTGAATCCAAATGAATTGAGTTTATTTTTCCAAAATTTCAGGACATCAGTGATCTCCACATCACTGTACTTAATTATAAGTATCATGCTTGATCTCTCAGTAACATTTAAAAAAACTAATCACTTCTCTCTTTAATTAGTTTCTGCATTTGGCTTCTGGACCTCCTACATTCTTGTTTTTTATTCTGCCTCACTTTTTGTTTCTTCTTATTCTCATTGGCTAAATTATCTTTCAATTTTCATCTTCCAGATGTTATAATGTTCTAAATTCTCTCCTAAGACATATATTGCTACCTAACTATATTATTATCTAAGTGACCTAACACAGTGTTTTTTAGATTATCATTCATTGTTGGGAGCCATTTTTGCTGAATGCCCTACAGACAGAGTTAAAGTTGCCTGCAAGCTAGAAGTTTGCAGAGCCCAAGGGCTGTGTACTAAAGGAGGAAGTTTGGCTTAATGGATAGTCTGTTGCAGAAAGAGTAAGTTTGGCTTAATGGAAAGAGTTGAACGTTCCTTTACCCAAGGAATAAGAGAAGGAAAACAGGAACAAGGATGTTTTGAGAGAACTTATGTAAATGTCAGCAATTGTTTGCATATCTGTGGGTTTTGCTTCTCATGCACATTCTAGGGTATAAATATGCTGCACTAAATAAACTTGAGGTGGCAGTATTTACTGTTAGCCCTCTGAAATCTATCTTTTGTCTCTCTCTGTCTTTTTTTTTTTTCTCAATCCTCACTCCCCCTCTCAGAAACTGTTCAATCTTAGCTGGCAGGCTCCAGCAATCCATATAATAACTTCTAAGATATCCCTAGCTCTAAACCATGACAGAACCCAAGCTTGTAAAGCATCACACTATTCAACTTCTCCATTTGGATGTATTACAGCCAACTGAAACTTAGCATATCCAAAACTGAATTTATGATTTCACCCTACATTTTCTCCATTAGCTCTTTTTCTATTAAATGCACCATTGTTTACCCAGTTACTCAGGACAGAAAAAGTGAGCCATAAATGACTTCTTAATTTGTATTCCACAGGCTATACATTCTCTAATAAAAACGTCATAGCAATATCTTAATAAACATTTTTAGGGTCGATGTCAATAACACTAGCAGAGAAAGCATCTCAGAAGCTCATCCTTCTGTAGAAACATCAAATAATCGAGCACAGAGCCAGCCATAGGCTGACTGGGAGGGTTTTAGTTTGTTTTAATTTTTTCTCATTTAAATTTTTTGCTTCCCTTTTTTTCTCTTCTTTTCTCCCTTCTCCTCCTCCTCCACCTCTTTCTCTTCTCTCTTGCTCAATCTCATTTTGCATGTAAAGAAACAAACTCCAGCCTACAGCAAGCAACAAAAACAAACTGTGAGGAGGAGAAATAATCTAATTTCCAAGGATATCACATTAAATATTAAAAATGTTCAACACTCAATAACATATTACAAAAAAATTTAAAGAAGGAAATATAGCCCATTCACAGAAATTAAGACAAACTATCCTAGAATAAACATAAAGTTTGGACTTACTAAACAATAACTTTAAATCAACTGTTTTAATTATGCTCAAAGAACTAAAGAAACTTGCTCAAAAGGCTAAATTAAACCAAGAGAATAATATATGAACAAATAAGAAATATCAATAAAGAGGTAAATATTATTTAAAGAAACCAAATAGAAATTCTGGATCTGAAAGGTA
This sequence comes from Macroglossus sobrinus, assembly GCA_004027375.1. Taxonomy (NCBI): domain Eukaryota; kingdom Metazoa; phylum Chordata; class Mammalia; order Chiroptera; family Pteropodidae; genus Macroglossus; species Macroglossus sobrinus. The sequence goes on along the minus strand of PVKZ01001815.1, from coordinate 97,926 downwards.
CAATGGCTGAAGTGAAAAAATCACTATAGGGTTTTAATAGCACATATCAGAAGGCCTAAGAAAGAATCTGTGAATATCTTCCAACAAAGGAAAGCCCATGACCAGATACCTTCACTGGTGACACTTATCAATATTTAAGGAGGTACTTAATACTCATCTTTCTCAAGGTTTTTTTTTTTTTTTTAAAAAAAATAGAATTTAGGACACTTACTAACAGCATTACCCGAATATAAAAGCCAGAAAAAGATAATTCAAAAACTCTTTAACTAAAGACTAGTGTGAATATAGATGTGAAAAATACTCAAAAAATACTTGCAAACTGAATGCAACAGCCTAGTACACCATAACCAACAGGAATTTACCCCAGGAATGCAAGCATGATTTCATATAAGATAATCAATCAATATAGTGTATTATACATCAGAAGAATGAAGGTCAAAAAACATGTGGCAATCTCAATTGATGCAGAAAATGCATTTTACAAAATCCAAAAACTTATCATTAAAAAAAAAAGCTCTTAGAAAAGTAGGACTAGAGGGGAAATTCCTCAACATAAGATTTTTATGAAAAAAAAAAAATCATAGCAAACATCATGCTCAATGGTGAGAAACTGAAAACATTCCCCCTAAGATCAGACATAACACAAGGAGGCCTGATTTTACCATTGCTGTTCAACATTGCGCTGGCAGTCAGAAAGATTGAACAAGAATAAGAAATAAAAGGCATTGAAATGATCAAAAGAAGTAAACTATCTCTGTTAGCAGATAACATGATTCTGCTGGAAAATCACAGGAATCCACAAGATGCTGGAGCTAATAAACAAATTCAGCAAAACTGCAGGATGCAAAATTAACATGTAAAATAAGATTTGTTTCCAAATACCTGCATTGAACAACCCACAAAGGAAATTAAGAAAGCAACTGCAGAAAACAGTAATTCTAAAGATCTGTGTATCTCTATGTTCATGGCAGCACTATTTGCAATAAAAAAGAGAAAGCAGTTGCATTTATAATCGCACCTAAAAGAATTAAAGATTTAGGGGTAAATCTAGCAAAGAAATGCAAGATTTGTAGACTTAAATGACAGCACACTGCTAAAAGAAATTAGAGAAGACTTAAAAAAAAAGAAAAAGAAAGAAAAGACACCCCATGTTCATGAATTGGAACACAAAATTGTTAAGGTGTAAATATACCTAAAGTGATCTGCAGAATTATTGCAGTTTGTATCAAATTCCTAATGATGTTTTTTGCAGAAATAGAAAACCATTTTAAAATTTACATGAATTTGAAGGTGTTCTAAATGGCTAAACCAATATTAAAGAAGAAAAACTAACTGTCCATATTAAAATCTTACTGCAAATCTAAAACAATCCAAACAGTGTAGTATTGGCATAAAAATGAACATATAAACCAGCACAGATTAAGGAGCCAAAAAAATAAATCTTTGTATATAATCAAATGAAATCAACAAGGATACAAAAGCCATTTAATGGGAAACAAATAGTTCAAAAAATGGTGCTGGTATAGGTTTCTACCCACATAAACAAAAATGAAATCGGGCCCCTATTTTCCACTGTATAAAAAAACTAACTGAAAATAGATCAACAATCTAAATATGATAACTAAAATCATGACCTTGAATTTGGCAATGGATTCTTAGATATGACACCAAAACAATAAGCAACAAAAGAAAAAGAGATAAAGTAGACTCATTAAAATGAAAAAAATGTGCATATGACTATCAAAAAAATGAAAAAACAACCTACCTGAGAGAAAGTATTTGTGAATTATGTATTAATATGGATTTAGAAACCAGAATATATAACTCAGACAACTCAATAACTAAAAGCCAAACAAACTTTAAGAATAGTAAGCTCTTGAATAGACTTTTATCCATAAAGATATACAAATGGTCAACGAGCTCTTGAAAAGATGCTCAACATCATTACTTATTAAGGAAATATAAATCAATCCCACAAGTACCACTGCACATCCACCAGCATGGCTATAACCAAAAACATAACTAAAGATCAAAACCAAAACCAAAAATAAAGCTCCAAAAAATTACAAATTTGGGGAAGGACATGAGAAAATTAGAAACCTTGTCTTTGCTGATCACAGTGTGAAATGCTTCTACCACTGAGGAAAATAGTTTAACAGTTCCTCAGAGAACTAAATATAGAATTACTGTTTGACCCGCTGATATACTCCAGGGGTATATATAGAAAAGAATTCTAAACAGATAAATAAATACACATATGTACAGTATATGCATGTTCATAGCAGCATCATTCAAAATTAACAAAATGTAGAAACAGCTTAAATTTCTATTAATAAATGAGCAGATTAGTATATTCATACAACGAAATATTATTTAACCATTAAAAAGGAGGAAGTACTGAGGCATGCTACATCATGGATAAACTTTGAAACCATACACTAGCTGAAAGTAGCCATACTCAAAAGGCCACCTATAGTATTATCCCATTAATATTAAACATCCACATTAGGTATGGATAGGTAAGTTCACAGAGACAGAACGCAGATTAGTGACTGCCAGGGTCCATGATGCAGGGAGAATTGGGAACCATTGCTTAATGGTGCAGGGTTTCTTTTTAAGGTGAAATTATGTAGATAGAGGTGGTGGTTTCATAACACTGCAAATGTACTAAATGCCACTGAAGTGTTCACTGTAACACGGTTAATTTTATGTTTTGTCAATTTCACTTCCATAAAATGCAAAATAATTTTTAAAAATTAAAAAATATGCCTTTAATTATCTACTCTTTTTCAACTCCAAAAGTATTATTTGAGATCAAGCCCCTTATTCTGTCTTACCTAGACTACCACAATAACCCAACTAATCTTTCTACTTTCATCTTTCCTTACAGCAATGTATTCACAGAACTACAAGTTATCCTCTTAAAATATAAATTAGATAACGGCATTCCACCACAAATTGCATTTAATATGCATAAAATAAAATTTAAATTCTTAACCATTGTGTCATCTGTTACTTGATGTCACTTTTTCTCTTGACCATCCTGTGCCAGGTACACTGATCTTGTGATTCTTTGAACATACCAAGCTAACTCTTGTTCAGTATCTTTGTCTTAATGTTTTCTTTTTCTTGTATTCTCTTCCTACAAATACCTGCATTGACTTTTATTTTATCTACGTCTCTATTTGGTTGTCATCCCTCAGAAAACGGTGTTAATTAGCATCTTTCGTCACTGTGTTTTCTGTACCCTACTATATTGTTTTCGTCATGGTCCTCATTTTATCTATCATTATATGATATATGTTTATTCATTTATTTCAGTCTCTAAATTTTAAGGTCTTGTAAGTCTGATTGTTGTTGTTTTTTTATGTGTGTATTCTGAAGGCATAGAAGAAAACCTACCACATAGAAGTTATTTAATAAATATTCATAGAGTTGTTAAATTAAGAAATTTTTTATAACTATGAAACTTTTTTTAAGTTAGAAAAAGCCTAGAAGAAAGAATATTGTGATTAATAAGAGAAAACCTAGAGCAGACCTGCAGTTCTTTTGTTTATTTAACCAATCTTTTTAAACTTCATATTTTAAATATAAAAGTAAAAGACATATTTTACTTTTTACCTCTAATAGTAAATATTTCCTAAAAAGATTTAGTAACTTTTATCAAATATTAATTGTCAGTCCTTTTTTAAAGAGTTTACATGTATGAGGTCAAAAAGAAGTTGATATAACTATAAGAAAGTGATATTCTGAATTTTTATTTTTAAGACTTTTAGGAAAAATTTAATATATATTATTAAAAAATACAAGTTATGCGTTATCCTTTCTTCATTGTTTTTAGGAAGTCTTATCCAATGACAAATATTTAAGCCACTTATTTTGATCATGAAGATGCTGACTCAACTTTATGCCAGTTCTGTTGATAGAGCAAAATAACTAAAAAAAAGGTTATCAGGGCCATAGAAACCTTTTTGATCTAACAATTCTTGTAGGTCCATGGAGACTCATTTGGTTCAACTGCTCCTCAGTGTTATAAGGGGGAAAAAAGAGAACTTATTTGAGGATCTTACAGATGAAGCAACCTTTTGTGGAATTTTCTGCAATCCCTCATTCACACCAGACCATGGTGAGTGGAGCTGGATAGACTGTATAATAATGTGCAGTGCTCTCTGATAGAAACTTTCATAAAGAAGAAAAGTTACTGATGAAAGCTAGTAGATTGTGTGTGTGTGCACTAGTGAGCAGTTGAGGTTTCATCTCGTTTTCAGTGACTGTAGAATGTAGGACAACAGGGGAGCAGGCCACAAGCCTGAACTCCCTCTGCTCCTTTCCTGAAAGTGAAGAGAGAGCATCAAAGGGAATGAAAGTAACTGAATATCCAACAAAAAAGTATTGTATATTCTTGCTTTGGGTCACAGCCATGGTTTGCATTATAAAGTAAAAGCTTCCTAATATAACATTTATGAATGCCTTAGTCCTTGGTTATACATTGAAAAGTGGTGAAAAAAATATATATGTGTGTTGGGAGTAATTATTAGCTATAGATCAATTTATATTATCTTTTCTGATCTAAGGTATAATGACCAAACTTGAATTGCTGGCTCTTGGCTTTGTTTATTTTTCCCATTCACTACTTCTAAAAGTTTTTTTTTTTTTCATAATCGTACATAGTAAATGCATAAACTCTATAACTCAAAGCAGTTCCTTGTATTTGAAAAATGCAGTGCCAAAGAATTTTTTATTTAAAGAACATTATGTTATTATTTGTAAATTAGTAGATTCAATCCTTTCATGGTATTTATTAAGTAAACATATCTCAAACAATAAATAGCAATAATTAAATCATGGAGTTTGCTTAAACTAGCTAAGAAATTTAAATTACCCTATTTGATAGAATGTGATGAAATATTTCTTTTTAAATTGCACAGGATAGCTCCTTAATTCACTGAACTTATATCTATAATACCACAACTTTGAGTTCTCATTCAAATTATTTTTCTAGCCTAAATTTGCATAGCGTAAATAAAAAGCTTCCAAAATTATTGTGGCTGTTTTAGTACAGTAAATGTTTCTATTTTTCATAAAAATAAAACTACTAGAAGAAATGTTCAATATTTTGAACATCTTACCTACCCAAACTCTCCCTCCTCTCCCCTCCTCATTACTGCCTCAACTGTTTTTTCACTTCTAAAATATTTTGCATCTGTCCTCTAAACATAGCTATAAGCTGCATAGGTCAGCTGTTTTTGGCTCGGTGTTTCAAATTCTAATTTTGATCTTTACATTTTTCTGTAAAGTACATATTACAGACAGAGTCTCCTGCAACTTTGTTATAGGCAGAAGAGATTTATTTTAATTTATTTCTTTGCAGAATCACAAATGAAAAGACAAGATGTAATAATTTGAAAAATGCCAGTTCTATACCTTTGCTTCTGGACATGGCTTTTTATGTCATATATTAAGATTGATAAAGATTGAATGGCTTAATTAATAAAGCTTTAGTATAGCCATCACATTATATTAAAATATGTAGGTATTTCAATTAGAAAATATTTACATAGCAACAAAATCCTGTGTTAGTAAACATAACATTTAGAGAAAAAATAATATTTTTTAGATTAGGCATAACATTAAATTAGATCATTCTGACAGGATTGATATTTTAGATTTTATTCATATGACCCAGGCTGAGCACAGCAGAAGTGTTCAACACTTTTTAAACTCTGCATCTGTGCTACTCCTGACCAGGTAGTTGGTGCCAGAATCATTTAACCTAGAAGTTTCATTTTCCAATTGCACTACATATACTGATGTTTACTCCAGTTTTCCAGGTAAACCAGAGAATAGTAAGTGAGGGCAAATGAGCTCGTTTTTGTAATTGCATTTTCTCCTGTGATCATCAAATGCATTTTATCTTTAACATGCTAAAATGCTACAATACCATAAAGGAGCACTGACTTGAGAATTAACCTATTGCATCTAACAAATCTTACAGCTTTGTACTTCAAAGCTTCTTTCAAGATTCTGTTCAATGTGATTTTTAAAGAGATATTATAAGTTTTATAAGCTGAAATATAGAGATATTACTTAACCTATTATGTAGGCTGTGAAAGACACAAACAATTTTTAGGAGGTTAAGACCAACCCAGATACCAAAGATAATCAACAAAGTATCATAGTTGTTTAAATATATGTTAACTACAGGAATGAAAGAAAAAAATTGAAATAGATTATTGGTACTCTGATTGCTTCCTCAATGAAGAAATTCTTCTCTGTGCAACAAAGCTCTTCACTTACCTTCGTCTGGCAAACAACCTGTACTGTGAATTTATTTTATCAATAAAGCTTCTTTAAAGCAGGACAAGAAAGCAATCCTAGCTGGGCTGATTACAAAAACCACTTGACCTCTTGGGACCCTGAAATAAAAAAAATTCTGTGTCTGGTTTCCTACTTTTTTGTTTTCTATCACTGCTTGTTTTGTTTTGTTTTGTTTTGTTTTGTTTTTGCTGATTTGAAAAACTGTGCCCCAGGTCTTCCAGTGTCACCTAGCTTAGACATCTACAACTTGACACTGGTTCATATACTCTGAGTATGTACCTTTTAACTGACATAGTGAGCATCTAAATTGTCCTGAGCCATTCTCCTTAACAAATTATATCTTTGAATTGAATGATTACAGTATCCAGTCAATCTGGACCCAAATAGTCTTTATATTGTCTAGGTTTACTTGATGACCTAAGTTCTCATCCACCTGAATAGAAAGTAACATGTTCCCTAATTTATAAAAATAACACTAGATCTTTGGCTTTGATGTTATCTCAGAATTCTCCAGCTACCTCAACTGGGCTTCTTTCTAGCCCTTCACATTCTAGTTTTGCAATATTTGATTCTGATGATAATTTTGAGTTGGCCTTAAGTTACTGATGACAAGTCATTCTAAAATGGCATAATATAATATGCACATATGTATAACTCATTCCATATAAATTTTAAAATATTTAAAAAATATGTTCAAATGTATTATTACAGCTTCACATGCAGAATAATAAAATTAATTAAGTGGGCAATAAAGAGTTGAGCCAACTAGAATTTATACATACTCTAAAGTTTATTTGTTGAAAAATCTGTCACTCTCTTTACCATGCACAAATGCGAACTGCTACTTAAGGAATTAAGGGTATTAGATGTAGAAGTCATTTTTTTGTTGACTTTCATATCTATATCTCATTCTTACCTTGCTATATGTATTAGGTTTTTATTAACACTATAAGAAATGACCACAAATTTAGTGCCTTAAACAACACAAATTTATTATTTTACAATTCTATAATTCTTGGGGTCATTATTCCAAAATAAGTCTCATTGAGCTAAAATCAAGATGTCTGTAAGATTGTATTCTTTTTGAAGACCAGAAAAGAATCTGTGTCCATCCCTTTTCCAGATGTTACAGGCTGCCTGCATTCCTTGGCTTGTGGCCGTTTCATCTTCAAAGCCATCAATAGTGGGTTGAGTCTTCACATCACATCACTCTAAACTTGTGTCTTCCCTAACATCTCTGACTCTATCTAACTCCTTTGCCTAACTCTTCCAAATTTAAAGAAACTTGTGATTATATTGATTATAGATATAAATTATATGCATTCTATATTATATATAGAGAGAAAGAGAATAAAGTTGTTTTCATACACTAGTTATATTTCTCCAACTAGATAAAGAGATTATATATCTCTAAGATATGGACTGTACTTTTTCTCTTTGGTAATGAACAATAGTTTATGTATGTTGGTATTTAACTTTATATATTCAGTTAGTATTTGAATGTCTCTATTTTTTAAACATGCACGTAAGTAATTAATACTTGTCAATGGCTTGTTTTATTCTTTCAGGGATTAAGAATGTGAAGGTCAAAATCTTGTAAAAAGATTACAAAATTTATGTAATAAAACATGGTATTTCTATGAAAGAATTGATGGAAGTCTTGCGTAAAATACTGAAAGTCACCGTCAAATCTAAACAGTCTTATCTGAGAGGAGTTTGTAGGTACGACAGTGTGGGTATGAGAATATTGGGCTCAGAGCTAAGCAGAGAGGATTTATCCCAGCAGAATGTCTTTACCACTTATTGTAGGCTGACACTTATTTCTCTGACTTTTTAGTAGGAAAAGAGAAAGCAAGTTTCGAAGAACAGATTGACCCCTAACCTTGAAAGCAGCCCTCTACTGATTAGAAATAAAAGTTGTTTCTTCTGAGGAAAAAAAGTTGTTGCTACTTTTGGTATCTTCATTGTATCTTTCCTGGAGCAAACCTAGATCAAATTTGAAGAAATCTATAACTCTGATTCTATTATTTAAATTTCAATTATAAAGGTAGAATAAATTAGGTAGAGAAATGTCATTCCCTGCCCAAGGCAACGTTAGAAATCCCTGTCACAGGTAGAATTAGAACACAAGTCTTCCTCACAGTACTAACATTCATATTCCTGTCTGTCATATTCTTTTACTTACTTAAAATAGCTCTTTTTCATTTAAATAATACATATATTTTAAAGGATAAAAGCTACCAGTATATAATCTAATTCTCCAGGTTTTATAAGCCAGACTGCTCCCTACTGTCTCATAAATGATGAGAAGAATTCTTCAAATCATGATACCGTGAATTTAACATCATCTAAAAGAAAGATTCTTTGTGCAAAAAGCAGGTGTGCCAGTGTGAATAAGTGACTGTTCCACATTGAGGAACCATATATTTCACAGTTAGGCTCTACACACAGAAATAAACAGCCATATGGCAAACAAACTTACTTTTTACTGTTTCATTTTATTTGTTTCAAAATAATGCATTCCCACAAATCCAGAATATTAACAATGCCCCATCTGTAGAAATGTAGGTTTTGGAGCCCTGAACCAGCATGTTAACATTCCTACAAAACTTCAGAACTTCAGATGACTCCAAACTTGGAGCAAGCTTTATGTCAACCCAGCATGTTTTCTTAACGCCATGCTAGTGGCTCGAGTAGAATGTGTATAAAATGGGAAAATTTATAATTCGGGATTTTTTTTAAATTGGTACCCTTGCATACAGTTCTAATAGACTGTGTTACAATGTTTATTAATAAAGTTGTTAAATTTTAGTTAGCTTTATTTAACCCTATTTTGTAAATGAGGAAAAGGAATATACAGAGAACTGTGTGGATACATCTGATCTGTGTTTAGAATCCTAGCTATTTAGATAATTTCAATAAAAATATGTAGTTATATTTATATTTTCTTGCAAGTTATGGAGTACAGTGAAATAGTCACTTCTTTACTTATAAGGAAAAATTACAAAAAATAAAGAAAGATATGAGATCCTTCTTGGAAATTCCTAACCTTGTCAGAAGGGAATACCCAACTTTCCTCAAATTTTCCTTTATTCGAAATATATAACTAAAAAAATAGAAACAAATAAACTTCCCCAATGAGAAGAACTTTTTCTTGATCTTTGATAACATAGATTAGGAGAATTACATACAGACCAAGTATGGTGAGATTTGTAAAACAGTAAGTCAAACCATGAAAATATGTGATGTTGTCACACACTAACACCATAGATATAAAGAAATAAAGTATATTTATCACCAAAACATCAACAGCATTTTCAACAAATAGAAAAGGATTATCTGCACTTAATAAAAGAGAGAAAATACATATATTGTATAATATATGTATAATATAATTTATACTTATTATACAACATGTATAAATGATCTCACAACAGAGCAATGAAGCCAGCATTACATTTTGAAAGTAATAAAAATGTCATAAAATTCAAGTGACTAAAAGCCAAAGTTACAAATAATACCACTTCTTCTAACTTTAAACCATGTCCTCTTTAGGCTGTGCTGTACATTTAGTTTTCTTTGAAATTAAAAAAAAATCAGATATTTTTACTTCAGAAGAATTAGAAAATGTGTAGATTTTTGCCCAATAATGGGCTTAAAAAAATAATAATGAAGAAAATAATTTACATTATTTTAATTTCCTAAAAAGACTAATGGAAATCTGATAGGCCAAAGAAAAACTACATATATAGTTGAGAGTTATAACAAAGTAAATATGCCCTGAGTTTAATACAATTAAAGTCAATATATATTTTTGACAGCCACCTAAGTGAAAGGCATTGGTGTTGTGCAAAAGTATATTGGGGAAACCCAATGAGAGCATGGAACTATAAAAGAATCTATGATTAATGAAATATAGCAGGTAAATCAGCAACTTTTATTAGTTAAGAGAAATTTAATTGAAGAATAATATACTATTTTATAAAACAGCCAAGCCGGGAAAAGGACAAGGATGTGCTTGGGAATACATAAAACATGGAAGCAGCCTCTGTGAAACTCATGTTCTCTAGACATTGCTTTTTTCTTAAGCAAAAACCTCTAAAGACCAACAATAATAACCTGTTATTTGAGTGTTTACTGTGTGCCACATATTTTCTCATTGCATTTAATTTTAATGGAAAACCTACATAATAGAAATTATTGCTTTTTCACTTTAAAGATTAGAAAACTAAAAAAAAAAAAATTAAATAACTTGTTCAGTGTCATGTAACTGTGAAACATGTATTTTTTTTAACAAGGATTTTAAACCTTGTAGTAAAAGGTATGAATAAAAGTTAAAAAGTAAAAATTATAAACATTTTGTCAGTAAAAAAGTAAAAAAATATAAACATTTTGTCAGTTTCAGAAGGATATTTTCATTAGATGATTCTCTACAATATTTAACCCTAGGTAAAATACTATTATATAACCTTACCTAGGTTTTGAATAACTGAAAAAAGGAGAATATTTAAAATGTTTTTGGTAATTAGCTCTAGGATTGAAGCACTTTGAAATATAAAAATAGAATTTTAATGAAACTAATGTATTTTTAAAATAATAGATGAGAAAGAAATGTAATGGTTCCAATTTACTCTGTGCAAAAATAAAAATTTTCTCATCATAAAAATAAACAAAAATTTTCTGAAATAGCCAATTGAAGATATCCATTTGATCTTCATTACTTTGCCAATTTATTTCCTGCCACAATCATATGCATGAACAATTGTGAAAGATATAAAGACATTTACAAGTATAAAAATATCTGCATCCACTCTATATGTTAGGAAAAAAAATTATTAAAAATCTGTAATTGAACGGAATTTCAGGCAAATGCACCACAGATGGAACTACATTAAAAAAGAGCATCCATCATAGGTGCATGAATGACCTCTTTCTTTTCAAAAAGAACTAAAATATACCTAAATTTTTCTAATTCCCTGGTTTAAAGACCTGGTGAACTGTGAAGAGGTGTGTTGAGACTCGACCATACAAGTCAAAGTTTCTTTGTCAGAATGAAAACAGAAAAAGTAAAAAGTTGTAGGTAATCAAATAAATAAATATAGCTATTAAAACACTCAAAATACCAAATTACAAAATAAGCCATATAATATGAATGAAGAATAAAAAATATGATGAATAAGTTTTATCAATGGGAAGATGAATTAGCATTAGGAAATATATTTTATCATTTAATATGTCAAATAAGTAATTCTTATGATCACCTTTGTAAATGCTAAAAGTTGTTTAAATAAACCTGCTCTTCATAAGAAAATGTTACTTAAATAGACATAAAATTTATTTAAGTAAACATACACATACATACAAATATAAACACACAGGAAGTTAATGTAAGATATGGGTGCTTATGTTATTTGTGGACAATTGGTAATTCTCAGTAAATGTTTATATATTGCAAAATAAATAAGCAACTAAAAATAAAATATCTATGGAAAAACTACCTATAAAGTAAAATTTTATCAATTTTGAAGATTTAGAAGTTAAGCAATTCTTAAAAATTATCTACTGAATGATTTAGACAAAAAAATAGTTTACATTTGTCCTTAGAAGAAAGGAAAATAATGCTGCTTCTATATAACAGAATTAGTAACCCAGAAAAGTAGATTACGCTGAAAAGAAAGCAAACGTTTAAAAATTTAAAAACAGTTAAGAACTAAGAAACACACATTTGACTATAGATGATGTTAAAATTCCTGGCCTCTTAGAGACATCAACTGTCAGATATAGTTACTATATTATCTTTTCTTTATACTCCATACCCTGATTCTCATTTTTCTTTTTTTTTTTTTTTTGGTGATAATTTTCATCTACAACTTTGGATGAGATCTTAAGCTCATCCTTCTGCCTAATTTATTTTTATGAATTATGTTGCTGTAGCAGAGTCTATGTCTTCCTACATATTTTAAGGGTGTCAAAATTCTTGTGATCATGTAGCAAATATTTTTCATGGGAATATTCTTTTTTCTTTTCTTCTAGATGCTGATAACCAATGCAAAGCTTTACTAGGGCTGCATTTTTGCTTGTTATTGGGCAAATTCTTTTCTTCCCTAGTATCAATTAATATGCATAATGCATGGTTTGCCTTCTTTGCTGACCTTTGATGCAGATCTATTCTTTTTATTAGATCATCCTCTAAAGGGCAGGTTGATGTGCATAGATGTCAGACCACTTCTAGTCTTGTCTTGCAGAAGATGTCTACTTAGAACACCACTACTATAATGAATGTCTACTTTTTCCAGGCCCTGTATATGCCTCTGGTGTAAACTGATTTTATTGAATATATGAAAATCTAAAACTTCCTCTAGAGCTCTTATCATTCTGTCTGCTTCAATGAGCCTATAACTTCCAGAATATATATATAAACTATATATATATATATAGTTTAAACTACAATCGAAGTTAGTTTTTATTTTTTCTACAAATTATATGTATAAACCAATTCCAAGTATACAAAATAATCATGGGAGAAGAGCAGAAAAGAATACATAAGTTTTCTACTCTTAGTGATATTGATCTAAGCTTTTGATAGAGGACTATATAATAGAGAGCTACCTGATTTTCCAGTTGTTATAGGCCTCGATCCTCTGAGAAAAACAATGGAGAAGACATTAAATGAAGTACACTTTTTTCCCGAGTCACTAATAAAAACAACAACAACAACAAAAAAAAAAAACAAAAAACAGTGGGAGACGTATACTTTTAGCCAGACAAATTTTGTGTTCTATGAGAAGAAGCCAAAAAATGATTTGTCAGGGCCAAAGGTGGTTTTTCTCTGGTTAACTCCGTTTTCCTAGTTACTAGGAATTCTTAAATGCATTTGGATGCTACATGGTCTATAAATCTTAGTGTGATGTACGATTGTGAAATTCTATTCTTTGTTTCACAAGTAGTTTTTATAAAAGTTTAGAAGACTGTATCTAGGGCTTCCAGATATATGATGTTTTGAACTAGAATTTTGAAAATTATTTTAATGGCATTTACAACTATATTATAATTGTTTGGAAAATTCACTTGAAGAAATATATATTTTGAAGCAATGATATATAATAAAAAAAGGAATTTATGTCCATTTAAATGTTATTTCAAATTTAAACACATATATGAGCTTAAATATTTTTGAATAATTTTGATATTCATCTCTACGTGTTTTTTTCATATAAAGATATATCATTTGCTTTAATGTTAATGACATTATGAGGTAATAATGTCAGATTTATTTTTCTCTTTATTTCTAACTGAAGCATTAAAAAATATTGGATGTGTTGCAAACTGTATGATTCTCTAGCATATACCTAGGGGTGTCCCAATTTATATTTTGAGGTAAGAACAAAAGCTAATATAAATGCAAAACTTCTGTTATTTCCTGCCAAAGTTTAGGATCTATTTTTGCCAAAGTAGAAGAAAAGCACATTATACAGGATATGCCTCTCTGGTTGTTAGTTCTCCTGCCAGTTTCACTTTAGCACCATAGAGCTGCGACAGCAGATGGACTCCCCAAGTTAGCATTTGGAATCAAAAGGTGTTCAGAGGACTGTGTCAGTAAGTGCAATTCCTTAATGAGAAATTATAAAGAAAGGAAAAAGGAAAGAAAAGTAACCTATTAAATTGTGCGACTGAACAGCAAATTTGAATCAATCAGCAAGTATTTTTTTTATATGTTTCTAATACCAATTTTGGGATAAAAAGGATTACTTCTCAAATTCACTAGTCAATTCTCAGACCTCATCTTGTCAGCATTTGGCACAGTTGATTACTCTTCCTTCTAAAAAATTCTTCACCTTTATACGGACTACACATTAATGTTTTTTTTTTTCTTCTTCTTTCTACCTCACTAGTTGTTACTTCTCAGTATTCTTTCTGGAATTCTCTCATCTTCATAAGTCCTAAATTTTAAAATATCCTGTGGCTCAGTCTTCAGACCTCTTTGTTTCCTTAGGTGATATGATTTAGATGTTGATGACTCTAAAATTTATATACTTAGGTCAAATATATTATAGGAAATACAGATGTGAATTTTTAAAAATATTTTAAAATGGTCACTTGGAGGTTTATTCAAGATTAAAAAAGATGAGTCCAATATTTCTGCTTTCCCAAACTCAGACTATCTTTGTCCTTTATATCTATAAATGGCACTACAGTTCCACTTCCATCTGTGAAGGAATAAATTCTCTGGGATTTACCTTCTCATTGTAAACAACAGAAAACTTTACACATTATATGAAATGACTGGTTTCAGATATTGAACAAAGGATAGTAAATTAACTCTATAGAGGAATTCTTTCACAATATATACACATTGTGCACTTTGAATATCTTACACCTATATTTGTCAATTATAACTCAATAAAGATTAAAAAGTAGAAAGAAATAGTATAGAAGTGTGCAGAAGCTAGCATCAAAAATGGTCCTCAACTATTCTTTTCTTCTTGTATTCACATCCTGATATATCTGCCGCTCACACTGAGTAAAACTGACCTAGGCAACCAACGTGATTTTGTAGAAATTATGGTGTGTGACTTCTAAGGTGAGGTCAAAAGAAATTTTCAGCCCTACCTTGCTCCCTTTTGGAAAACTTTCTCTGGGGAGAGTCCGATAAAAAGACATAAAGTTATTCAAGGAACTTATCAACATGTGTTAAGAATCTGAAATCTGCTAATAGCTATCTAGATCACCCTAGTTGTCCTTCTAGTACCATACTCTAAAACAACATGTTGACCTCAGCCTCATGAGAGACACTGAGCTAAAACTACCTACAAGTCCTCAATTGCTCAATTCCTGATTGACTAAAATAGTGTATCAAATAATACATTTTTGTTGTTTTAAGCTGCAACATTGGGGATTAATATTTTACTCAGCAATAAATAATTAATACAAATCTAGGAAAACTGGATGTGGAGATTTGCAGTAACAAATAACTATGATAGGAAATGTCTTAGAATCAGATTATATGAAGAAGCTGAAAGGACTCTTATGAAATAATTAGTGAAGTACTAATATGCCTTGACCAGAGGATGATGGACTATGAAGAGGCTGCCAGTGAGGGCTTAAAGGAAAGTGAAGAAAATGATTCTAAAAACTAGAGGATGGGAAAACAGATTATTTAATGGCACAAAGTTTAGCAACATAGTCACCTGCAGTAATGTATAAAATAGAAAGTGTGCCTAAATAATTGGATGATCAAACTATGAAAATATCCATGCAAAGTGTTGATGATGCCATGTGATTTCTCCTTGTTGCTTATAGTAAAATGTGAAATTTGATGAACATAATTCCTAAACCACTTACCAGTACAAACACAAGCTTGATCTAACATAGTTCTGCTGATCTCTATTTTCATAACCCAGTGTTTAGTTTCTACTTTGCAAATATTTAACATATAAAGCACTGCAGTCTCTACATTATATATAGGTATCATTTCTCAACTAGTCTATTTCTGTTTATTTTACTTGTTTCTAATCTTTCTAGAACGATTTGCAGCTCATCAGCCTTTACTTACTTAATCAGAATTTATCTTCATAATTTTCTTGTAAAATAGGACTCTATGAGAGAAAAAAAGGAATAATAAGTAAATTTTAGTCTTATTGCCTCAAAACTCTGCAAAATTAGAGCAAATGTTGCTACCTTTCTTAGTTGTTTGAGAACTTATATTTCTGAACTCATGGGCAAAGAGAAGGGAATGGCACAGAATCCTCAATGCTTTCAAAGGAACAGAACGTAAGTGATCTGTGAGTCATATTTTTCATCTTGTTGAACTGGACTTAGATTTGGCACATCCTAAAGTAAGTTACAAATTCAGCTGATTGTATTATATGAAGATTTGTTGAAAAAACCCAAAGTGTTTAGTCTACAGACAAGAAGTCTTAAGGGAGAGGAGAATCTATGACAATTATTTCCAAACACTTTGGGGAAGTCATTTGCCAAAGGGGTACAATATGGCCTATTTGTTTATAACACACAGAACTACAGTCAGTCTTTAAGAGTACAAGGGAGACATCCCTCTACTAAATGCAGAACCACGTAATAGAATAATTCTTTTATGGAATGACTAACTTATGAAGGTCACGAATTCTTCAACACTGTTAGAGATTCATAAGATCAGGAAGAATTTAGATCAAATAATCTGTAATTCTCTGATCCTGAGATTCTGTGCTTTGTATTTCCTAATATTTTGTTATTTGAGAGAAAAAAAGATTTCGGTTTAATAGAAATTTTAAATTTTTTCAAAGGTAAATTTTCAAAACACATATATTTTATCATTCTTAACACAGCTTGCATTAAAAGCAATAGAATATTTGGAGTGTTTTATTCTGTGTAAATCAATCCAAGGCAAGTGAACTCATGTTAAATATTAATTCAGCTTGTTTAATTTTATTTTTATGCTAGAAAAAAGTATAAACATTGACATATGAGTAGACTACTTTTTAGAGTTTTTATTCATCATTAACATAAAAAATATTTTAAAATGGTTATGATACATGTACTAAAATATCAGAAAAGAAAGAGTTGGTAAATGATTGATTCAGCTGTAACAGTGCTTACCTGAAAATCAACTGTGTTTATAGTCATCTCTTGATCCACTGGAAAAAGATACTCTGTTAGTTGCTGATGTAACAAAAAATAAATTAATCCTATTATCAGGATCTCACAATATACTAAACAAATAAACCTTAAAAATAGTAAATTCAAAAGAGTTAGATATGGAAATAAAATCAAGGTAAAGAATAATGGGTGCTTAAGGGTGAACGCTTATTTCCCATCATTTGGCAGAGGAAGATTTGTTCATTGCTTTTGTTTATAGCCTTTTTTGGTTCATTCTTGGAAAGAAGGAACATTAAACTTGACTGGTAAAATTAGCATAAAAAACAGAGTATGTAGCTCTGCCCTTTCTCCTGGGATCCAATCTATTTATAACGAGCATGTGTTCTGCTCTACTCTCTTGAGACATCTATGGTGATCATATATAGGCTGTAAAAGGCTACAGTAGCAGAAAATTTACTTACTGACAAAACAATGTAGTGTGCAAAATTACCTTTTTCTTAAATAAAATTGATATTTTTAATCCTTTTTTTTCAAACTCCTCTCTTCATCCACAAATTTTCTTCTTTTGCTTTCTAATTTTTTTGAGGTATAATTGCTGTCTAACTGTTGAGGTTGCTCAAGGTTTCTAGAGGAGGATGCTCTCAGGTTCTTGCTACATAGCTCCCTCCATAGATATTTCATCACATCACTGCTTCGTCAGGTGTAGCAAGAGAATATCTCACACTTTTCTCAAATGGATTTTTAAATATATTTTAACAATAATAGTAGTCACTATCTCACTACCTGTATCATATAATTTAACCTAATCAAGGTCATGACTTTCTCATCATATTTACAGGCAATACCTATGCTGAAGAGAGCTTAAACAGGGCATATACAACAGGGAGAGGGAATCCTGGGGGCTATCTTATAATTCTGTCACCATATTCTTTCATTTTCCTGCATAGATTTTATATTAGAGAATTCAGAAAATAATTTTTACTATAAAATATATGACATTTACTTCGGTCATTAGTGATCTTAATATACAGATACTTGATGTTTTTATCTCTAGAAAAATAAATTTTTAAAGGTATTATTTCAGTGAGCTTTGTGATTGTGAGATCTTTCTAGTAACTATTAAAACTCTATATTATCTAAGATCTAAATATCAGACCAACATGTACTGTTAATTGCTTATTACTATACATGTATGCTTATGTATATTGTTTGTAAAAGAAAAAGGAAAAATTCAAAAAAAATGTTCTGGAAAAGATCTTTCCATAGGAATTGTAAATGTGTGTGTGTGTGTGTGTGTGTGTGTGTGTCCCAACAGGGGGAGCCATACCATTTTAATTACCAATGTAATCTTGAGTTCTTATAATGCATACATAATATTCATTACTATATATTATATATGAATTGAAATAAAATCAGTGGATATTTATATGCAATGCTTGCTTTTACCAACAATTCTGTTGACGAGTTTGCATTTTTTAAACCAAAATTTGTGTTGATTTTATCTTCTAACTTGAATATTTTTCCCCACGTCTTTTCAGAAAAAATTAGAAATGTCATCTTAGCTATTTTTAGGCTACGTTTTCAAATTTAGTAGTTAAAGAAATTGTATTTTCTTAAAAAGTTTATTTGAATTTTTTTCACTCTTGAAGTGATCCAATACTGTTTTACACTAAATATGTACACACTCTGAATTTTTCTCTCAGCAAATGCTCAAATGTACTTACAGACTAATATTTTTTGGAATTCTAAAAAAACATTAAAATTATAGAAAGTTAAAATTAGACACAAACAATTTTGGTAGTGTCTTATTCAACACTGAGAGTCTGCTATGTACCAGGCAGAAATATAAGTACAAAATTAATACAGTTAAAAGACTTACAAACACTACTGCATTCTTATTAAAGAAGAAAATGATAAATAATAATTTTAGGTAGATATATAAAAATAATATTTCAAGATATATCTATAATTGTTGAAAAGCTATATAGCCCGGAATTTAAGCAATTCGACATCAATACATGAAGCTACATACAGGTTTCCTATTTCCTATTTGCCTATCCTAATAAAATGTTTATTAAGCATTAAAAGTTATGGCCATTGTATAAAATTATAATATTTATTACTTTATTTAAACCTATTACTACAAGTCTCTGTTATACTCACGAGGAAACAAAGGCCAAATATTTAGGCTCACATTTTAGTGATGGGTCTGGGATTTAAACTCATAGAGCTACACTTTCTACAATGTATTATAAGGGTTAGCTTTCAGATTCAAAGCTATCTCCAAAATAAAAAGCATTGCCAAAATAGCTTTTACCAAGGAAGAGAAAATAAGGAAAAATTTTTAATTTTCACCTTTTAATCCTTAATTGTGAGGCCATGACTAAGTTTGAGGTTTTGAAAAGTTCTGTAATAATAGCTTTGGGAGCTTTAAAGATCAAGATTTTAATGTCATTTCCAAAATTTTTTATTTAGTGTGGATGTTAACCATATGATTAACCTGCTCATTAATATGATATTCAGATTGCTTTAGTTGATATGTGGAAATTTACTTGTGATAAATAAATTAAATTTGAATTTCAGTTAAATCGTGGCCTGTAAAGTGTTTTTTATTTTATATTTATTTTACTGTTTAGTATATATTTTTCATTCCAATTCCTGACTCTCTATATGAGTTACCAAATGTGAGGTATTTTGGAATTTTAGCTTCCCACTTCATTAACTTTTTTTTTAAAGGGATACATTTTATTTTTATTTGAACTCAGACAACTTCGGGAAATGCTATTTTCCCCCATCTTTTCTTTTTTCAAAAAAAATTTTAAGTCCTTTTTGCTGGATCAGAGTTAGTCAGCTACATTTGCTCTTCTACTGAATGTGACATTTTGTTCATGGATAAGTGCAATGCATTCATTTGGGGCAATTACTAATGTAGATTTCTCCACTATGTCTGGATCTTAAGTATCTTCTAAACCTTTTGAACTCTGAAATTATTTAACTTACACTCCCCTTGCAATTCTTTGTTCAGCGTGTAGATTTTTACCCTATGCATGTAAGCCTCAACATTCAAAGACAACATAATCATTAAAATACTAATTTTTTTTTCTAGGAAGCTCCTATTTTTTCTCAAATTTCAGTGTCCTAAGCCTTCCAATCTCCACTTCATTTTCCTGAATTTAGTAAGATATTAGAACTATGTTTGGGATTTCCTCTCTGTACCGCAGAATTTAAAATGCTTCCAGGAAGAAAACCAGGACAGTACTGTTCTACTCTCAGCACCACTATTTTATACTGTTATTTACTCTGAAAATAGTTATTTTTATTATATTTTGTTTATTTTTTAATTTGTGTATGGTAGAAGGGCAGTTATATGGTCCCAGTTATTCCATTATAAACAAGAAAATTATGTTTCTTTTAATTAAGATAACATTTACTCAGTAAAAGTGTACTCTTTTTTTTTTGGTATACAGTTCTGAAAATTTTAACAAATGCATTCTGTCATGCAACCACCATCATAATCAAGAAATACAATATCAGGCCCACATAAATCTATGGAGCTAGAAGAACTTCAATTTATGCACAATGATAGAGATTCACTTGTAGCAATAAAGTATCTTTAATCTGCTTGATCTAATTATTTTCTTTAAAAAGCCAACATAATTTAAATATTTAAGGTGCAAATTTAATCTGGGAGAATCTTCTCAATTTGAGGACAGGAAAAAGAAACTCTGTCAAATAGCCAACATTATAAGAAGCCTATCTATTCCAAAGTGTTTGATAAAGTAGGAATTATTTAATATCTATTTAACATTGGATAGTAAAAGGGGATAGAAATCCTTTTTAAAAAGTAGTCGACTAAATTAAATTCTAATTTTAAATTCACTTTAAGAAGCTTTAAAAATAAAATGTCTACCATCTTTATTTAATTAAAATATTTTTACTTTAGTAGAAACAATGGGATTGAACACATCCATCTATGAGATGCTTTTAATATTTTCTCATTGTCATTTATAGTTACAGTATACTATTATTATTATTAAATTTTACTTTTATTAAATTAAACCATCATTTAACTTTAAAATTCTTTTTTGTTAATTCTTTACATAATCTATATTATTTTTTGAAACTATATCATAATATCCCCTAACACTATATATTCATAATTAGGTGATTATTAGGCCTGATCCACATTACATGTATTTGTATGAAAAGAACATAAAGGGAAAAAAACAGTTACATATTCTTAATTTGATTGTTTGTTTAGTTTTTTTCTAATGGGAAATTTTACAGAAGATATAATTCAACCTAGAAAAAAATGAGCTAATGAATGTTAGAGAAACAAATTAAACTTCTGCCAGACATTGATGGGCTGTAAATTTGTTTTAATTTTTGAGGAAAGAGATCCAGGTGTCATTGCAAATAGCTCAATAAAAATGTCAACTTAATATTCAAAAATAGCTAAGTAAGCTGTTTATTTGAATTATGAAAAGTAGAAAGTATATAAAACATAAGAAAATAAAATTATATAAAAAACTAATAGTAATATTTTGGCAATTGTGTTTGTTGTTAGATATTTCATCATCAGGATACTTCATCAATTTTACATTCAGTATGTATGGAAAACCTACTTATGTAATTGGGGGAAATAGTCAGGAATATTCCACGAAAAGGGTAATTTTTGAACCTCCTTTGAATAGTTAGCAGCAGATGCCAAAGAGACAATGGTATTAAAGCATTTAAAAAGAACAGGACCAGCAAAACCTCGGACATTTCAAACAAAATTATATTTAGAACAGAGCATATAGCTCAAAAAAATTTCTCTTTTTTTTTTGCCCCCAAATTAAACACAGTCAGATCACAGAATTCTCTAAAATCATAGAAGAGAGGATTTAGAATTACATAAATATACATATAAAAATTACCTATTTTAAGAACTTATACCCCAAGTACGTAGCCTCATGAAAACTCTATGAGGTAAATATTCATTAGTTTCTTTATGCAAATGAGAAAACTAAGAAATAGAAATGATAATTTGCCGGATGTCCAAAATAGTTGATAAGTATGGCATAAATTGAATCCAGCATGTTTAACTCTTAAGCATTACAAATAATTAAAAATAAATAACAAGGCAACTTGTTTCATACATTCAGCAAGAACTCATTGTGCATCACCTATGAACAGATCTTTGCTTTAAAAGCTTGAAGGAAAATACCTATGATCAGAGGTAGATTCCTTCCCTGGGAAGCATACTTGCTCTCACAACTATATATTTGTTTTTACTTTAATTTATTTCATCCTTATATCTTCTGAGTAATGTGACAGTTCTTATCTAATTTACTGATATTTGTTATTTTTTCAGCCATTTTTTCCTAATTTCTGCATTTAAGGCTGTATATCTCTCTCTAATCTCTGCTTTAGCCACAGCCCACAAGACTTCTTACTATTCAGCCCAACATACTTTTTATTCTAAATTGTGTTTTTAAATCAATGGCTTATATGGAAAATGGTTTAATAATTGCCTATGATTTATGGACTTTTAAAGTTATTTTTTAAAGTTGATTTCTAGCTTCATTTAACTATGGTCAAAAAAGATACTTCACATGATCACAATTCCTTAAAATTTGTTGAGATTTGTCTAATGTTTAAAAATTTAGTTTTTTTGGTAAATGTCCTATGTACTCTATAATTAAATACTCTATAGTTTTGGTTTATAGTATTCTAAACATGACAGTTCTGTCAGGCTTTCTAGTCATGTTGTTCAAATCTTCCATATACTTACTGATTTTTTTGGTATGCTGGATTAATTACTGTTAAAGTTGTGTTCAATTTCTCACTATAATTCTGGATTTGTTTATTGGTAAATTAAAACTGTATTACTATTAAATATTTCTGTTCATCTCTAGTAAACCCTATTAACTTAAATTTCATTTTCTCTTGCTTTCTTGATATTTTTTATTAAGACTGGATTTTAGAGCAGTTACAAGTTCACAGCAAAATTGAGGAGAAGGTACAGAGCTTCTCCATATACTCCCTGTCCCGACACGTGCTGAGCCTCCCCTATCACCAACATCCCCCACAAAAATGGTACATTTATACAGTTGATGAATTTACATTCACATATCATAATCACTTAAAAGTCCAAATTTTACCTTAAGTTTCACTCCGGTGTTGAAAATTCTGTGGATTTGATATTTTCTTTCACTTAGAGTTAATATAATATTTGCATGATGCATATTCTCTTTTTACTTCAACCTTCTGAATCTTTATGTGTACATGTGTCTATTATAAAAAGCATATAGTGTAATTTTGTTCTTTATTCTAGAAATCATTATCTTTTAACTAGGAAATTTTAATAAATTAGCATATAACATAATTACTCATATACTTGGGTTTAAATAGATCATCCTACTGCTGTTTACTATTGCTCCAGCTTTTCTAACTTCTTTATCTCTTCTTTTCTGTCTTCCTTGTGGTAAATATTTTTAATATTCCTGGTGTGATGTATTCAGAAAGAAAGTTGTGTTCAGTGATTATTAATATACATGATATATTGGCATAAATATATATAAAAAAGTAAGTCACATCAGCATGAAATGGTAAGCAATGAGAAAAAAAACAAGGTGAGAGACAGTAGGCTCTACTTGAGAAATTATCAAGTTGCAAAATTCTCCTTACCACTACAAAAAAAAAAAATAAGAAGAAGTATGCTACTCTGAATGATACAAACACTGTTTAATGATTTTAGACTTAAGGAATTGATCTAGGGAAAGTGTGTATTTAATTATGTTTACAGAACAGAGGCATTATCAGTCTTGACAACATTAAAGAAAACTAGGGATGACATGAGGTGAGATGAGGTGGGAGGTCAAAAAACAATTTGTTTGATGAAGAATAATATTTATAGCAGTATTTTGAAATATCTTCACATCACTGTATCCAAAAAATACCTGTGCCATTAACATTGGTTTAGTGAATGAGGCTAACCCATGGTGGAGACAGTCTCTCCTTGGACCCTTGCTACCCCATCCTGACCTAGGAGTCCAAGAGCTGATGAAATCAACGTCTTAGTAAAACTACAAATCATCACTAGTTGGGAAGTTCTACTTAAAATTATTGTGTAACAAAAAGAGGCATTTAAAATGGTTATTGAAGGTTGGCATAAAAATAGTATGAGCATATTATTTAGACTCTAAATATGGATGTAGAAAATTGAAAACATCAAAAAGACTCAAAACCAAAAGCAGTTAGATGTCTTTTACTTTTGAAAAGCTGCAATGAAGACAAAAAAAGGATAAAACGGAAACCTATAATTTCCATTAAAAATTCTTCTATGGCCTTTCAGATTTTTTTTTAGTTCTATAGACACATAACATACCTTAGTATAAGACTAAAAAAGGATCTGTTGGGTAGAAAAGGACTTATGTGTGTGGTAATATGATAAGTTAAAAAAATAAAAAGAGCTCTAAAAAAGGTATAAATAAAATATGGAAAAACAAAGTAATTAATATATAGCCAAAACATAATTATTAAAGTAAAAATTTAAAGTTTTAAGAACAACTCTTCATTCACATTTTTCTGGAACCTGGGAGAAAATACTGTAGAAAGTGTATAGAAAGTAATAATTTAGTTTATTTCTTGGAGCAGAACAAAACTCTTGAGTTCCATACGTTGAGAGAAAAGCAAATAATAGACTGCCTCCAATCCAGCTCCATAGATTACTCAAGGAAGTGATGAAAAGATCCCAAGTCTTAATCTTTCAATCTACATCTCTCAAAAACAAAATATAGCCTCTCAAAAAGCTGATATTCACAGCACTCATGTAACAAATTCATTAACAATGACACAAGTAAAACTTTTATTTATACCTTTTCTGTAGAAAAGATCTTCTAAAGAAAATAGAAAACAATAATTAGAAAAAAAGGCAAATATTAAATATCCCTCACTCTTCACATTTCAAGTCAATGTCATCTGTTTTAGGAATCTTTACTGGAACCAAGATAATTACATTTGTATTCCACAACAAGAATATTGTCCTAAGTAAACACTTATAAAATTCAAATGAAGTTCACTAACATATTTTTTACTCAAACTCATGGAATTTCACTCTATCAAATATTCTCAGGAAATTTAATTAAATATCTGTGTGCTATTTAATTGACTTATGACTAGACAGATGGATGCAATGACTGGAATGACCTTTATAGAACTAATGTAAATTAAAATCTAAGAAGAAAATACAGAGTCAATGGTAATAAGTTCAGGAGTTACTTTCACATTTCCTGTTAGAAACAAACAAAACTACTATTTTTTAAATCACACAAAAAAAAAACCTTAGATTTTGACCCAAAAAATTATTTGTCATTAAAATAGGTTTTATAGTGTCATTTTAATCTTCAGTATCTTGCCTGGAAATGAGCATGTTTCATGAATATTTCAAATAAGTGAAGATATCAATTGCTGATGTTATATAACTTTCAGCCTCTCAATATTAAACAAAAAGAGAATAGTCCACTTGATATTACATTCACCTTTCAATGGATGATTCGAATTCCTTTTATCTTTAGGAAAAATAAATACATATTTATTTTTAATTGTAATACATTTATCTTCATGTGATTCTTAATAAAACTCTTTCAAAACATTCTATACATTTCAAGCCACTTTAGGGAAAAAGAAATTCATAAGGAATCTCAATATATTGCTAAAATATTTATGCTATTTTAACAAATTCTACTGAATATACTTAAATATCAATAAATATAGTGAATTACAATGACCTTATGAAAAGATACAATATGGGTGGGTGTGTAATTTTTTATTTTATTCTTCTGAGGTAAAAAGTTTTCCTTTGCTATCAGTTTATATTTATAGGTCTGCTGTCTATTTTACTGTATTTATTTTTTATGTGAGCCTTTCATTTCCCCCAATTTACACAATAGTTTAATGTGTATAAAACAATAGTTTCATTTTCTTTTAAAAAATATTTCCAGCATCTAACATCTACATAGCTTATTTAATTATTCTCCAATTGTGAGTTTTCTCCAAATATAGAGTTTAACTTTTACCAGGTATACAAAGGGCCAGATCAGCTCAGTCAGTAAAGAATTATACAGAGAATCATTGTCCCAGTGGGATTGCAATGAAAATTTCCAAGAGAAATCCCAGGCAGATTTTGGCAGAAAGAATTTTAGAATAAATCCTCGCAGAACTTCTCAATGTCTACTCTTCAACTTTCCAAATTTCTCCAAGAGCTATTCTGCTATACTTCTGCTAGGAGCAGTGTTTGTTAAACCAAATAGAGTGCAGTGTTTGTTAAACCAAATAGAGAATTTTAATGTCCTAAGGACAAGTGTGTGAATTCTAGACATGGCATTAATTTGAGTTTAAGCTACGGTTTAAGAAATTAATTTTGAGGAGACGAAAGATCACGCCTATGTTAACGGCAGAGTGGAATTATGAGGAGACAAACTTCAGGATAAATAATTCTTTAAAGAGACCAGGAAAACCAGGAAGTGTATAATGTTTTAATAACTCAATCTCTGCCTAGAGAGTAATGTCCATAGTTATGAAAAGTACTTGAAAATATCTAGTGCCCTATAGAAAAACAAATTGTTCTACAAGATATAATACAATTTGAGTAGAAATTTCAACAGTTTTTCATGTAAATTGACAAAAGACTCATATTATTATATTGAAGAGCAACTGATCAAAAGGAACTAAGACATTCATGTAAAAAAGTGAAATGGAGAGTATGAGCCTTTCAAAATCAAAGCTTAATTAAGACAGTGTATTATAGATGTTAAAATAAATTAGAGAACAGAAAAGATAAATAAGAAATAGACCCATCAATAAAATATATAGAAATTGTATTTGTGCTATAAATTTTATAAAAACTTAAGTGTTAGAAATTAAGAAATGCCAGTATCTGGTGCTGGAGCAAGTATTGCCAACATAGAAAAATATATATAATTTTGTTTTCACTTACACCAGATACTTAAGACAATTCACATAGTTTTTTAAAATCAACTTATGTGGCTTAAACACAAAAAAATAAACCCTTTAGAGGACAATATAAAATAATTTTTTCTCAACTTTACAAACTTTAAAGTAAATTTGATATATTTCATTGTTTTAATATCAAGCTTTCTATCAATTAAAATATATTCTAAAGAAAGTAATATAAAAATCACAAACTGAAAGTTATTAAGACACATAGCTCAAAAGGAATTAATATCTAGAATATATAAAAAATCCCTCAAATTAATAATAAAAGGCAAAAAAACTTAGTAGAAAAAAGGATAAAACATATATGCATTAAAAATACAACACATAAAAAAATAAAGAACTAATACCATAATTTATCATGAAGATAAAAATTTAAATCTCCATGAAATACCATTTCTTTTTTAAAGTTTGACAATATCATCTATTGGTAAATATGAAACAACTAAAACTTTATACACTGCTGCTCGAAGTGTTAATTTATAAATTATGTTGGTAAGCAATTAGCCTTTTCTAGTACAAGATATTCTTATATATGTATATAAGAATTATTTATATATCTATATAAGAATATATATAAGATCATACACATATAGTCCCAGAAAAATGTTTGTATTTGTGTACCATAGAACATTATTTGTGATAGGAAAAAAATATAGCAACTTAAATGTCCATCAAAAAAAGAATGGATAAAGAAATTACAAGGCAGTCATATTATAGAACATTACATTAAATGTCCATCAAAAAAAGAATGGATAAAGAAATTACAAGGCAGTCATATTATGAATGAAGTATAGTTAAAGATGTATCAGTTGATGTCCAGTGAGGAAAGAGGAATTACACAGTGTTTAAACAGTGAAAGTTGAAACTATTAACTATAGCTGGGAACTGGAAAAAACCATAGGATTTGTTAGAAGTAAAAAGAACTCTGAAAAAATATAGGAATAGCAGATATAAGGAGCAGCAAGTACTCCTCATTGATCAGCAGACATTTAGTCCTGTCCAAAACATCTATGGAGACATTTGGTCAATGCTGGCCCATCCATGTAAACCCAAGTGACATGACCAGCTAGGTTACTGAGGCAAGAAAGGTTCTTATCAGCACTACAGCAAAACACAATTATTGGGCCAAGAAAATATGATAATATTTTTATGTTTTAACCTTGTAAACCAAAAGTATAAATAAACATTATATGTTCTTTACACTCAGGACTGAAGTGAGTCAGGCCTTCTTAGAAGGAGTATGACCAGTGCTCACTGAAGGGCAGATAAGTAGTGCCACCAAAAAGAAATCCGCCCTCTAAAATGCCTAGGAAATCTGTTCATGAGGAGGGAGAGGTCCCATCGGAGGTTCTCTGCTGCAAAATCTCCATAGTAGTGTGCTAGGGGAAGATGCTGGGTGCTGGGTACTAGGTACTAGGCTGATGTGTACTGTAAAAGCTGTGGTTGTCTGCAAAACAGGAGTCTGCCTCAAGGTATGGGGAAAGACTCCATGTCCCTGCAATGAATCTCTAGTGACCTTTAGTGGCAAAGCTTTACATATGGTCAGTTGGCAAAGAAAAAAAATATTTAAAAGGCTCAGATCCATTTTTGTTTACCACTTATAACCAAGAAAAGCACAAGGTAAAAAGAAGCATGATGAGAGTTCTTGGTTATTATTAATGTTATTGCTTTTAAGCTGAGAGACAGATTCTGTATGCCATTTGTGTACTGATTTTTTTTAGTCTTTTCAGTATTTAATTAAATTACTTGTAAAGGACTATATCCAAGATATATTAGTAGAAAAGTACAATCTGATTAGTGGAGTATATGTAGTACATATAACGTTTAAATAGTTCAGTGCATAGTAAAATATGTATACTTTAAAATTCAACCATGATATCAAAATCTGAACAACTTGTACATAACTACCCCACAAAAATACCCGATTTCTTGTATGAATATAGTTGTGAAGACCTTATATGCAATGTTTACAAAATATTCTGGCAATATATTCCTGGAATAATATAGCATGAACAACTAAAATTTATTCACAAAATGCTAGAATGTGTCAAATTAGGAAATCTAGCAACAAATTAAAGTAGAAATATATAAATATATTAACATGCTTCACATTTTTGTTATTAAAATACTAAATAAGAAATTACAAAGAATATTTTACACATTTTAAACATGATAAAAATGCCTGAAACCAACAGAAAGCATTATAAATAATGGAACTAATAGAAGGATTTTAATTAAATCTAAACGAACAAAAAGAGGATGCTTAATAAAACTATTAATTTTCAATACTATTCTCAAGGTTGTAGCTAACTTTGCAAAACAAGAAAAAATTATTATAAATACTAAGAGGAATAATGATTGTCATTATTTGCAGATTTTATATCTTACAACTAAAATTATCAAGAATAATATAATTAATGGAAGTCTAGTTAGGTGTCTGAATAATATGTAATATACAAAATTAGATAGATTTCCTTTATCATAGTAATAATCAGTTTAACACATAATGGGAAAACTAATATCATAACAATAGAAACATATAGATTAACAAGAATTTGATCAAAAGTAACAATATAAAGATTATACAATAATTTATATATACTGGACTTTTCTATTGTATATTATCTATATATAACATGTAAATATATCTTATGTAAAATACATACATATTATATATTATAAATTAATCTTTTAATAAATGCCATATGCCATTTTTTTCAAATTGAAATATTATTAGATTTACAATGAGATTTATTTTAGGATTTAGGCAATGATTTAAAATTTTTTATTCTACAAATCAGAATAATTAAAACTATACTACATAAAGTTATAAGAAAGCAAACAGATTAATACAACAGAATTATGGAAAGCATTACATATACTGTACTGATTTAATGTATCTTAAAATTAAAAGGTGAAAAATATTACTGGGATAATTGGCAGTGGAAAATGTGGAAAAGCTAATAAGAATCTTTATAAGGGATGGATAAGACTGACAACAATTTAACCCAGTGACCAATTTTATTATTACAAGAAGAGAAATAATTAAATATTTTGTGCTTCCTGGTGTGTCACAATTTGTAAGTAAAGAAAACCATATTTTAAATATTTTTACCGAAAGAGACAACCTGGAATTAATTGTTTCTTGATGTAATTTCCAGTTTATAGTAACTATAGGTCAAAGAAACACATTTGAAGACACCATGAAGACATAATTAGCGAAAACCAGAATGTGAGAAACTTCACAGGACAAATGATTTGTGATTCTTAAAAAAACTGATATAAGGATAAGGAAGGAAAAGGATCCTATATTTTAATACACAAAATGCAGTTTTGATCTTGGCTGAATTCTAATTCAAACAAACCAAATTAAAGAATAAATTATACAAGAGAATTGAGAAATAAAAACACAGACTGGATTACTGATAACAGCTAGATAATTGATAATTAAATTAAAGTTGTAGAATTTTATTTTGATGATGTGATTTCATAAAAAAAAGGTTTTCATCATTTAGAAATATATTTTGAAAGAATTTACAGTGAAATTATTGAAGCGTGGAATTCTAATTAATATTAAGGAGAGAAAGAGGACTGCAATATAGATAAAATTTGATTATCCACGTGCTAAAAACCGCGGAGGCCTAATAGTGAATGCATGAGGATGCATTAAACTAGTCTCTGTTTTGGCTTATGTGTAGAATTCTCTGTACAAATCTGGTTATTAAGATCTTAAAACATTTCAGCCAGCAGGTGATGACAAATGAAAATGAATACTGTAACATTATGTATTAATAATTAATATTGCTGTGTAAGACACCAATAATGTTTAGTTAAATAAAAAAAATATTAATGTATCCGATCTGACGTTTTGGTGATGTACATGATCAGATCAACCCTACTCAGGGTAGTTTGTGCATTGTTAGATAGATAACAATGACGAATAGAAATTTAGTATATCCCCAGAAGAAAACAGTATTACAATTATTTTCTTCCTAATTTTCAGTTGTCATTTCCACCTAATATAAGAATCTTTCAGTTGTTGCAAATAGGATATAAAAGAGCAGTAGAGCAGAGAATAATTTATAGCATGACCTTTCTTCACTAATGTATTCTCTGATGACAGTAGTCAAATCAAAAAGTTTAACTACAGTTTTAAAGTTTCCTGCAAAATCCTAAATCAGCAGCAATGATTTTTTGCCCTTTACTTACACATCCTGGTAATTCAATACATTTGCATACAAATTAAATATATTTTGTATAACAGTGTTTTATTTTAAGTGAAATAATACACTCTTCACATTCACACATGTAAGCACACACTTCTGTGCACATGCAGGGGTGCGTGTGCGTGTGTATGTGTTCACTTGTGAACATTGTTTGCAATGCAAATAGATTGAGGTTACTTTTTTATCTCAAAAGGAAGAATTTAAGTTAGCTATCGTTAACTTTAAAAAATTCCATCATTTTAAATAATTTCTTTCATATCTGATTGCCTATGATTTATTACAAGGAGAGATAATAAATTATTTATAAAAGTATAACTTCTCTGATAACACATCGTATCACAATCTTCATGTTAAGCCAAATATATTGTCTATATACAATTTTATTAAATAATAAAAATAGTCAAATAATTTTTGTTAACCTTTACATGCCAATACTGGAGGATATTATGGCAATGTGACACAATGTAATGGCTCTGTTGTAAATACTAGGGATCATTCAAACCAACTACAAAATATTACAAATGAAAGCAAGGCCCAAAAGGATTAAGTAATCTGTTTAACTACATGTAGAATTCTTTGAAGATGGATTGAATTGAATGTACTCTATATTTTTGGAATTTCTATGCTGTTCTGTCAACTACATATACACACAGCAGGAAAAATGCTGAAATAAGGTATTGGGATATTATCTTAAGATTAATTAATAATTTCTACAGTTACAAACTTAACTTGACACCTTACCAATAAAAAATTTGTATCAGAGAACAATTTGAAATATTCTTTAAGTCATTTTAATGTCAATAATTAGACTTTTAGAATATTTCATTAACCTGGAGGTTGGTATGGGAGAAACATAAACAACAGTTATCAAGTTAGCCTGCATTAAAACAGAAACTTTTTCAGTTTTATATGGAGACAAAAACAATACCACAAATTTAATTTAAAGTATTTGACTTTAAAAAAAAGTAACAATTCTATTAATAGAGAAAAATATAAATGATTTTAAGTCAACTTATATATTGTAAAATCATTTCCATCAGTTTGCTTCCTAAAAAGTTGAAAACTGAAAGAAGAAATTAATATCACAATTATTTGTTTCTACTAATGGAGAATCATCTTATTATTTTGCTCTTTATAGTGTAACCTCCAGACACTGTCCCAGATGGGCCTTTTTACTTCACAAAGAGTAGTAGGTAAATGATGGGAAATGGCTGATACATATGTTAAAGTATTCATGGATGTCACCTAGGCTACTTTGTCTTTTGGACACTAGGTAGATTATAGTCCCTTATAATTATTTGTATTGTAACCCAAATAAAATAAAATTATTTCCTGAAACTACATTTCTCTGTTTACTTCGCCCTGATTCTCCTTAACAATTGCTTCCAACGTTCGATAGTGTATTTTAGAATGTTTTTTTTTCCTACCAGCATTTCAATACCTACGTATTTGTACATTTTTATAACACCTTTTTTAAAAATGGCATTATGTGTTTGTACATAAATTCTCTTCTCTCTTGTCATGTCTGTTAATCTTTTTGCCGTTGTTGCTGAATTTGGCACTGCAAGTTCAATTTAATGTATGAAAATCAAGCTGTCTATTCTGCTTCATTCATCATCATCAACCAAAATTATTCTGGAATCAAAACTTGTTTTCTATTACCTTGTTATTTTTTTTGGTGATGATATATGGAAGGGAAAGTAGACAGTGGCGGGGCATGAGATTGAACTGTGGTTTATAGCAAACATCTGTCTCTGCATAGTAACCTTGTGGGATTTGTGCAGACTCTTATCTACAAAAATCAAAATTCAGAGATAAACTTCTGCCAAATTTTCTTCAGATGCAGTATATGGGTCATCAAAAGAAAATTCAAGTGTCAGGTACACATAGATCACTCGTATTATAAATAATTACAAAAAATTTATAAACACCAAGTATGTCTTAAGTGTAATAAACAACTGGAATTTTAAAATTTCTATATATTTTGAAGTAACAGAAACAATTTAATAGATTACAGCAGAGTTTTGATGAACATTTTTGGGAACAATTGAAAGAAGAGTGGTTCGATTTTGTTAGTAACTTGGGAGAGCTATAAAAGTTCACTCTTCTATTACAAATGAGCAGGAGAGCATTCTTAATTATATTAAGATCCCAACATTGAATGCAAAATAAATAGTATATTTTCCTTTGTGTTGTAAAAGGAAATATATAGTTGATGCTTCTCTGCCATAGACTTAAAAGATTGTAAATAAAAAACAATCAGAATCATTATCTTTTTATCATTCAGTTTTGCCTACTTATTAAAATGAAATAATTTTAACTATTACATTATGTCAGTCATAGGAATAATAGATTTTAAAGTAAGCATATAAAATCTAAGTACTATAATTAATTCATTATCTGAGCAGATTTATGAAAGTTGTTTAATTTGGCCATTCATGTATTCAGTTCTTTGAACTTTTAGAGGTCTTTAAAATCACCTGAAAAAAATTAAGAATATCTAAATCTGAAAGTAATATTGCAATTTCGATAACCATTGTGAGCAAAAAATACATTATGGATTACATGAAATGAAGTAATAGCTCAAAAAGTTTTTTATAATTTTAATTTTGATTATAGTTTAGTCTTATAGTTTGACCACCAATTTTTTCTGAATATTATAATTTTAGGTTTACCATTTAGATAGCCACCAATTTATGATTCGGTAATTCTGCCATTTAGATAACATCTCAATTCAGCTAAATCATTTTATTCCACTTTGAAACTCCAAACACCTGATGTTGGAAGACTCCTTGCAGGACCTTATGACCTTATAAAGAAAGACTCCCTAAAACATCCCAGAGTTTTGGTCAGTAATTTGGAATCTTTCATGAAGAAGAAAGTCATTTCCTCATAAACAATGTATTCTTCTTGGGGAGTTCTTTCTAATTTTGAACCAAAATTTTATTATCCATTCATCTAGCTTTTTCTTTTAAAGTTAAACTCAGAGGAGAAAATCCTGCAATCATACCAAAACTCTTCACATATTTGAAAATATCCATCATTTCCTGGAGCCTTCAATGTATCAGATAAAAATTTCGCATTTCCGACAACTACTCTTCTATCAGAATGGTTTCAGACCCCTATATATCATGCTTTTCTATTTCTTATCATACTATAATTATGTTTTGTAATATATTTATTAAAATGTAATTTTTAGAAGTATGTACAATTTTCAAGATGTGATTGTACCTATGCCAAACTCTTACTTTTTTTTTTTAACAAATATCATTTTCTTTAATTCCACTTCAGACTGCAATAACATTTTTTATCAGCTATTTATACTGCTGGCTCATGTTGAACACATGCTTATAAAAGACACAGTACTTTTATTTATTTATCCATTTGATAAATATTTAAAAGTACATACTACTACTTCTTCTGGTTAAAAGATCTGTTAGCTGCTGGGAAGATACAGGCAAATGAGATAAGGATTTCAATATAGTTGGTAAAACAGATGAATTCATAAAAAGTTTAATAAAATACAAACAGCATGCAATTGGATTACAGAGACAGATTATTTAATACATACTGAGACCCATAGGTTTCCTGGGAGGTGCTATATAAGCTACATGTTGGAGAATAGGTAGAAGGAAATAGGAGCAGAAAGCACAAAGACTCAAAATAACATGATTCCTTGGAAAAGTGAAAGGATTTATAAAGTGTACTAGATCACCTTAAGCTAATTTAAATAAAAGATAATGCTTAGACAATAAACTTTCCAGGGTTCTAGATGAAATTTAACCCATTCCCACTTTACTTTTTTATTATAAAAATAACTTTTAAAAAAGTGCAATGAAGGATTTCTAATAAAAGATGGTAGATTGACTTCAAATGTGTCTCTTGTATTTTTCTAGAAAAATTACTATAATGAAAGTAAAGAAATAAAAAGCCCATAAATCAAAGTCAATGAAGAGTATAAGAGCAAGAATGTACGTAAATGTATTAGAGATTTAAATATGCTTCTGGAAGATGAAAAGTAGAGAGAAAAATGATAGCTGGGTAGAAGTAACTACACAGCCTAGAGGAAATTACTAACAAGAAGGTAACCAACTTGACTCTTCCCTCTCCTCTAAAAACACAAAAACAAAACAAACAAACAACAAAAAAAAAACAAAAAACATTCTGAAGATACTGGATACTTAATATGATAAAGGGCAGAAAAAAAGACCGGACTGAAACAGTGGGAGTAAAATCAAATTTGTATATGGAAAATATTACAATCTTTTTTCCCTGCTGTCAGGTATTCTGAAGCAGAAATTCTGAAGTTTC
This sequence comes from Macroglossus sobrinus, assembly GCA_004027375.1. NCBI lineage: Eukaryota > Metazoa > Chordata > Mammalia > Chiroptera > Pteropodidae > Macroglossus > Macroglossus sobrinus. The sequence goes on along the minus strand of PVKZ01001815.1, from coordinate 62,473 downwards.
TTTTCTAGATAAACTTTAAAAAGTAAAAGAAGACACACTTCTCTATTTAGCATTAGGAAATCCTACAAAGAAATGTCCAAGACTCTCATTTATATTAAAGTGAATCTCTCTAGCTAACATTCCACACCCACTCACATAGACTACTCAAACAATCTTTGGTTTCTGAATTAGAACATAGCCAAGAAATATCAGACATTTAAGAAAAATCTCTAATATGAAGTAGAAAGACCACAAAAATCAAACAGAAAATGCAATTTTACAGAAGAAAGAAGCTATATACTAGAAAGAAGAATACTAAAAGAATTTTTTAAATGTATCTTTGAATGTAAGGATAGAAGATACTGCATTCAGAATAGGGCAATCAGAGCAAGAACTAGCACTTGGAAATTTAACCTACGATTGCCGAAAAGAAATAAAAAAAAAAAATGAAAGAGTTGGAATAATTTTAGTGAATGAAAAAAACCAATAAATTATCTTAGAAAGTAGAATTAAAAAGGAAAACTTCAAAAAATACTAAATAATAAACAATAGGACACTTCAAAACTTCTAACATCAGAGAATTAGGAACTCTAGTAAGTAAAAACAGCAAGACGTAGGAGAGAAAATTGTCAAAGAAGTGATATGAGTTGAAGTTCCAAAATTGAAGAAGATACATCATTAGAAAAAAGAATCACAAGAGCTCAGGAAAATAGATTTTAAAAATAAACAAGGAACATCATTGTGAAATTTCAAAACACAAACAAATGGAAAATCTTAAATGTTTTTATATATGTCACCTAAAGAGCAATAAAAGTCATACTTTGAACTCATCAACATAGAATTCTGTGCCTAGTCAAAATGTCAATCAATTATATCAGGTAGATTATAGATATTATTAGTTATGTAAGAACTTGGAAAATTTAATTTCTACTTATTTTTCTTAGCAAGTCATTTAAAGGAGTACTCTAGTTAAATAAGAGAATAAACTGAGAATTAGATATAGGTATAGATAGTTGATCAAACCTAATATAGCAACAAAATAAACCTTAAGATGACAAAAAGAGAAAAATTGGTTCAGTTTGGAGCAAGATAACATTAACTTTTTAGAGAGAAGATATTAGAGTATAAAAATAGGATAGTAAAATGAGACATTTAAAAAGGGTTGATGATGAAGAACTGGGCAATTTACTCAGGATAAACAGAAAAGTATCATAGTTTTTAAGAAAAACATAAACCTGCACCATAAAGAAACCTAATTATACCCTTTAGTCTTCAGGAGGTGACATTTACATGATCAAAATCAAGTCATCACTGATTAATGGTTTAACTGAAAACAGGTATTTCAACATTTATGAAGAAGAGGAGGGGAAGAAGAAAAGGATGGTCTGAGGAAATACAATTATTATTGTATTCTCATTATTGGAAGTCAAAAATAATGTTCAAAACTGACAGATCAAGATTACCAGTAAAAGCATATATCGTTAATGAGTGATGGTGACTCATAGATGTCCCTGCTAAAGCTGCTGGGACAGAGTGGTCAGGAACAATTCCCTGAAGTTTCCATCTCTCATTTTAATTGGTTTTCAGCAATACCTGCTACATTGTCTTCAACTCAATAGCAATTCTGTGTAGTTCTTATTTTTGTCTAGAAAAAGCAGTTGGTACAAAGGGAACAACTCAAGTTAAGAGAAGGATGGATAGGAAATTTTCAAGGTTAACCTGTTAATCAGGAGAATGCAAGCTTCGAACAGGTAATAAATTTTAATGTAGCAAATTTGGACTTGAATTCAGCTTCATGCTTGCTTTCATGCATTTGGCATTGTAGAATATCATTGTGTATATTATGTCAATTATGATGCACTGGAGACTGTCATTTTTTTATCAAGTCAGAAGAGAGAGCATATGTCTTCTCTATTATTCCTGAAATGAAATTATTTTATAACTAGTTCAATTTAGAAATAAGAAATATGATTTTGCAATGTTGGTATTTTCATTTTGTTAGCTGTCTGAGAAGAATTTTTGAGCAACGATGTAGGAAGTAATAACGATAGATTTAGCCACATATTTTATTTTCCCTTTAGCTATATCTCAGGTTAGTTTAAATCCACACATACACACTACTTTCACAATGGTTTCTATTGACTTCAACGAATCACACTTTCCACTGATGCCCCCTGTGAGATAGAAAAGAAAGCAGCTTGTTCATAGATTCCCTGTAGCACATCACCACCATTGATCCATGGTTTTAAGGGCTTTAGCCACTAATTTCCTCCCACCAATGGAGAGACCCATTGCTCAGTGTGTTTAGACTCATGGCTGCCCACTGTGACTTCAGTTCTTAATCTGCCTGAAAGTGTCAAAAGTCACACTGCTGTTTGGAGAAAGAGTAATTTTTTTTTTAAAACTGCTACTGGGAGTGATGCTTTTCTTAGTACTAAGATGCCCATGATAATGGAGAGGAAAGAGCTCAGAAATGTGTTTTTTCTGTTCACTGTTGAATAAATAACCAGTATAGTTCATCTATATACGTCAGAGAAATTTTTTATAAATGCATTTTCAATCAAACTCCATCAGATGTAGTATGCTTAGAAAGTTTACATGATGATTCTTTGTCACCAATGTCTAAATGTAGGTCAAATTTTTTTGTGTGTAATTAAAAAAATAAATGTTTGGTGTTTTTTACATCTAAGCCTTAAACTCTAAGTTACTACTAATTTCTGTTATTCACACAAAGCAAGTATATGAAAAGTTTTTCTCATTAACCGTGCATTTAATTTTATACAAATAAGTCAAGTGTATTAAACAACATAACATTTATAAAGATGTTTAACCTAACTGTTAATCAAGTAAAAACAAATTAAAATATCAATGAGTTATAACGTTTTACTTCCTAAATTAGAAATATTGAAAAAGTAATACTAATGGTGAAAATAGTTCTGGGTGGAGAATAAATTAGTTCATTCATTTTGGAAAACAATTTGTCAACAGAAATTTTAAAACATTAAAGTGTTTATCCACTTGACACTTTAATCTCACATTTAGAAATATACCTTATGATATTAACTTAAAATTCAGAAATAAAAGCCTAAATAAATGTCTATTTTAACATTATTTCTAATTGCTAAAAATTGTCCCACAATATAGAGATGATTAAACTATAATAAAACCACATTATATAATAGCTATTAACTTATTTTAATAAGAAAGAAAGCACATACATTATAATTTTTAGACCAACAGTGGAAGCCTGAACATGCTTTTATCAACTGAACTTAAAACTAAAAATAATACGGATAGTTGGTACCTGGGGAAAAAAACAGAATGCTATTTGCATAGGTGATACTTTTATTGATCAGAACTCATTTGGATGCAAGTGAGAGATTTTAATTACCTAGCTTATTAAATGATTAGTAAATTTTAGAGCTGTTCATAGAACTAAAGAAAACACTAAAAAAAAATTAAAATCTCTTAATAAGGGCAGAATCTAAGACAGCAGGAGGGAACATACAGATTATCACCAAAACCCCCAGAGCTTCCAAGTGTTCTCAATCTCTTATCGTACTTTCCCTTTGGTGTTGGCTTTACTCTCTTTTACAGGCACAATTCTATACACAGAGGAGGTCATGGCCCCTGACATCTTTGTTTTAGTATATGAATATTTCCGTATCCATAAGGAAAAGAGTACTTCCTAAGGAATGTCTCTAATTGGCTGAATTTGTGTTACGGACTTATGAGTGGAAAAATGCTAACTCCTTTTCTTCTCAAAGTAAAAGGGCACATGTCCATTGAGGGAGTCAGAGTATCACATACATCACTACATTATATGCCTCCTGGAATACAAATAGCATGATGTGAAGAATATAAGAAAAAAAAAAAAAACTTCTGGTGGGTATTTATTAGAAGAATACAAAAACACTAATTTGAACATACATATGTACATCGATGTTCAGCGCAACATTATTTATAAGATATGGAAACAATAAAAGTGTCTATCAAAGGATGAATGGATAAAGACATGGTACAAATATACAGTGGAATACTACTCAGCCATAAAAATGAAGAAATGTTGCCATTTGTGACAACATGGATGAACTTGAGGGTATTATGCTAAGTAAGTCAGACAGAAAAAGACAAATACTGTATGATTTCACTAATATGTGGACAATAGAAACAAAAATAAAATAAAATCATGGAGGGAATCAACAGATAGTGATTATCAGAGGACAAGAGGAGTGAAAGGGGGTCAAAATGGGTAAAAGGAGTTAATTTTGTGATGATGGATGGAAACTAGACTTTTGGTGGTGAACACAAAGTAGTGTATATAGATGTCAAATTATAGTGTTGCACATTTGAAACATATAATGTTATAAATTAATGTTACCTCTATTAAAAATGAAAGTGGAAAAGACATCTATCTAACAAAATTTTTATGGTGGTGGCATTGTGGCTTTTAAAAATAAATGCAAGTCAAACACAAATAAATAAACAGTCTTAATGAACTGTTTTTCATATTTTCTTCAACAAATATGCATTTTTAATCTTTCTTTTAAAATTATTCCATACTTGTTTCACAGAATATTGGGGTAGAAGCATCACAGAAATGGCAAAAGGCTGAGTACTAAAATCTTAGTTACTCAGTAACATATGTGCATTTCTAGGTGTGTCTGTACCTAAAGAACTAAATAGCAATAAAGTCTTTTTGATCAATTAAATTAATGATGCAGCCAAAATAAAAGTAGGTAGAAATATAAGACAAATCTAACAGAAACACAAAAATCATGTTCTGTCTTTTTACAAATGCAAAAGAGAACGTATTGTTTGCTGAGTAATACTAGTGCAAACATTTTTGGGAAAATAATTAAAGCAGGGTTACACATAATCAGATTTAGTCTTCCAATTTATGTGACCTAACAGCATTCCTGAAAACTTCTCCTGTTTTCACAAAATTATTATAAGAACTCATCTTTAGACTTGATTTGTCAAATCCAGGGTATTACACTAAGAGGAGTAGGGGACTCAGCACAATCTACCTTGTACAATACAGTTTGTGACAACTGTCTTTTCAGATCTGGGAGATCATCAGGGTATGCTCATTCTCTGGAAATATGAATATCTGGTGTATCAAAGTTTGAGATTTTTATAAGTTGGCTTTTATGATGGATTCTTAAAGTTTATGGCTAAAATATAAATTATAGAGCACTTACCTCCTCATTTTAAAATAATAGGACTTTTACCTATATGTCAGGAAGAATAAGTGAAAATGATAAGTTGACATACTTTTCTTGGTGAATTTAAAACCTCAGTTAAGCTCTTTAAGTTATATAAAAGTAATTTTCATTAATTTTGTTAGCTCTGGTATTACAAATTAAATTCCCATGAAATGCAAGGATGCTTTTTCTTGATATTTTTTCCATAAAGACTTATGCTATTTATTTGAATATAGGGACAGTTTGTTGTGGCATATTCATTAATTTATTAACTTTGCCTATCTCAAGGTTGGTGGCAAGTCTAATAGTGTCTTTCCTACTGAAAATGGGAGAATCATTGCTAAATGGGAAATTCTGAGGTCTATGAGATGGAGACATGCATTACTTTACACAAACACTTATTCTCCAAACTTATATATTAGAACAATCTTGACTTACTATATGGTAAAATGTAGAAATATTTTGTAGAAAATCTAACCATTTCTCTATTTTGTTGCTAATAGTAGTCAGAGAACATAGCCATCATGAAGTCATTGTGATGGGCAAATACAGAAGAAAGTTAGCTAGAAGCTAACTTTGAGAATGTGTTTAAAAGCCCGAGAGCCTTAAAGGTCAACATGACTAATTACAGAAAACCTCTGTGCCTTATTCCAAAATTTTCTTTGTGAATAAGGAATAAACAAAAGAAGAATAAAACAATATATTAATAATCATGCTCAAATAACTCCCTTTCCTTTGAAGGATCTAACTCTTGCTTTCAGAGACTAAGAAGTCAGAAATCAGTAGCTAAGAATCACACAGCAGGCAAACTTGAGTAATCTATTAAGCAACTCTTGTGATTGAGGCCTGATACTAATCTGTTAGCTTCTTATTGTGTTGTTTTTGTGATGATAATATAAATTGAACGTAGGGTTACTCCAAAGTTAGAAGTCATCTATGATTTAATCCTTGGACTTCAGAAGTGTCACTGGGTCAGGAGTGACCTCAGTCATCTAAGTCAGGCAGCAGGGTCCATCAGCCAATGATGTCATGTCACCAAAGTTATTCTTCACATATTGGGACAATATACAACTTGAGTTATTTTTTAAATCTTTAGATCAGATTTACCTAACAGCATGCTTTAATAAGCTTTTAAAATCATAGGGCTAAGGATTTGTCCAAATACACAAGATTATCCATTGGACAGGATGACATAATGAATCCCTATTAGAGTTTTATAATTATTTCCAAGGTGATATTGCTATTATTTTGACTTTTTCTTTGGCAATCTTCTCATTAATTTAGATAATATATATTTTAGAACTAGACATCATGCCATGTTCATTCATCCCTTACTTTCCTGTTTATTTCATTTTAGTGAATAAAAAATACTACTCCTTCAATAAACTTTAACTTCTTTAACTCATTTCTTATTATTCTGACTGATTTGTATCAACTAAAAAGTGATTGATTTTATCTTCTCTTTAACTCCTTGGAGTTCCAATCAATAATCAGTGATGACAAAGAAGAGAGCATAAAAGGGATTAAGGAGTATTTAAATTCTAATCATAACCTTTATAAACATTGTATTATTTAACACTGGATAATTAGAAAGAATATACATAACATGTGTTCCAGCGACTACTTACTGAAAGCTTCAAATTAATATTTTGAGCCCTGACATTCCTATGAAAATCTAAGTTTCCACACAATGGCCTGTTTGACAGCATCTCTTTGATGTCTAATGAGAATTTCAAGTTTAACAAATCCAAAATGGAAATCCCAACCTCCTCTATGCAAAACCTTCTCCTCTCCCTATATCCTATATCTCTGTCTCCATTTAGTTCTTCAGGTCTAAAACACTGAATATATCCTTGATTATTCTACTACCTATACTCCTCAAGAAAATTCAGTTGACTCTATCTTCGAAATATATCTATAACCTAAACACTTTAGGTTATATATCTATAACCTAAACACTTATCACCTCTATCACTGTTACCACCTTAGTATGACTACCATGATTTCTCTCCTGAGCTTGTGTAATAACTTTCTCTGTGTTTTGCTTTTGTCCCAATAGAGTCCCTTCTTCACACAACAGCCAAAAAATCCTTCAAAAATCTAAGACAAACAAATCATTCAAAACTTTCCTATGGTGTTTTTTCTCTTTAAGAGTAAAAAGCAAAGATCTTATAGTGATCAATGAGACTCAATATAGTCTCCCCCAATCCTATCACTGCATCACCTCCTTCTGATTTCATTTCTTACTCTTCTTTCTTTCTCTTACTCTTTACCTAGAATGCACAGCCAACTCATTATCTCAAAAACCTGCCAGGAATGTTTTAGTTTCATGACTTTGCAGTATACCCTGCCTAGCATATTTTTCTTCAAACATTGTCAGGTTCCTTCACAAACTTCAGATCATTGTCTACATATCAACTTCTCAACTACGCTTTTCCTAAGAAAGTGATTTAAAATGGTAATGCACTGTACTTCCATTAACACTTCTTTTTTCCCAATACTAATGCTCTTTTCTTAACACTAACCTCACATATGGTAGGTCTTAGAATTTGATTACAAATAATAGTTATTAAGAAAGTGATTCAAGAAAGTACTGATAGAGGAATAGAGAAGTGAAACAAGGAAGGGAAAGACATCAATACAGAATGCATTAAAATGTGTTTTACTATGGTGGTTGACTAGGGTTCAATTGCCATGGGAACATCGAGGTGGCTATAAAGAAAATACCTAAGTTGTCTCACACAAGCTGTGAGAAAACTGGAATATTTAACTGTCAATTTAGTTCCTTCTCTCTGTAAGCATATACCAAATGTGTTCAGGCAGCCACAGAAAACCCTAAAACAATTTGTTGAATGTGTTTGAGGTAATAAACCATTAGATCTGAATACACAGGAAAAGCACTTGCTATTGATGTCATATGCTACAGTCCACCTGTTGCACTACTCAGATCTACTCTTTGCCCACATTAACTTTATTCACTTTTATCAATCACTGATTCTTTAAAGTGATGGTTAGTCATAATTTCTAACTAAAGGAATAGAATGTTAAAATAGTAGTATTTCTGAGAATAGTTATGGATCCCTATGATTGCAGTTGGTTTCCTGGCAGTAATTGGGTTGCTTAACAAGTGCCTCAAGCCAGGCCTTCATTCCTAAAAGAATTGAGCTCCTATGTCCTTATCTGTCTTTCACTGCAATTGCCCTTTCAAGGCTATCACCAATGCAAGACACCAAGAGGCAACCCAGTGAGTTCGCTGAGTTCAATACAAACTGTTCCCTGCACCATTTGATAGCAACATTCTTATATTCTTGTGATAATAAAGATCAATCACCATTGCCAATATACCTACTTCCCTTCTTTTCTCACTGATCTGGCGGGAAAACCCTAAACAGCAACCATGCTTTATAACCTTGTACTGTCATAGAAGTGTCCCCTATTTCCCATGAACCAAAACATTTAATCTCATAAATCCAGAAGACGCTTGGGGTGAGAAGCCTACAGTCTGTAAGAGAAACAAGGAAGGATTGTGAAAGCGGTCACAATTACCACCAACACTTGGTTTCTGGACCTATGTAATTTAGGTCTCAGGGACACAGAACCATATAACAGAAGTTTTATTTTTTAAGCAAAACATATACTGTATCTTGAAGGACAGCAGGATGTCATCCTCAAACCTATGCCTTAATTCTGCCTTTTTAAAGGTCATTTGAGAGCTCTATCATATTGCCAATTTGTATACTCAATTATACAAATATTTGGTGGGTTAGTTTATGTGTAAATGATCTTGGTTTAGTAATATTAACACAATGGAGTCTTGCTTTTCATAAATTAAATCTCTTTCTCTCTGGGCCTCATTTTCCATCCACGTAACAGAAGAAGACTTTGGTGATTTATAAGAACTTTTTTAGTTCTCATTTATTCTCTTCCATATACACTTAGGAAGAAAGCTATTTCTACATAATTTTGGTATTTGTACTATGGAGGAAATACATATTCATTGAATTTGACCTCGTGATGTCTGCTGTGTTTACTGTTATGTACCCGTATCCTACTTTCTCATCATGAAGTATCTCCTTAATTTACATCTACTTGAAATGTCTTGGCATGAACTTTTAAAACAACTCTTTAAAATTATAGGAGCATTAGATTTCAGAAATAAATTCTTATAGCTAATGAAATCCAACAAACTAACAATTGTAGACAAATTAATTCTATAAATAAGTCAATATACCATCAACTGGTAATTGCCATATTGGGTTATTATTCTCTATATTTTCTCAAAGAAGATATTGACTGATGAAAAAAACATGTTATACAATTAATACTACTGTATAAATGTTGAATAAGATGATTTTCTGAACCTCTATTTAAACTAAAACAACTTCATGTGATTTTGTAATTTCAATCTTGATTAAAACCTGAAAAACTTATTTACTAGATGAGTTTTACCCTGCTACTTTATATTATCTGATTGCATTTTTGAAGTGGTAAAAACCGCTAACAATAGGCATATCCTTATATTTGTAGACAAATGAACTATGTCTACTTATGAACACAGGAACCCAATATAAATAATTTATGATGAGAATCTGTGGTATATCTAACTTCTCCCAATAGGTGGATTGAGCCTTTTACGCTAATCAGTAGCAAGAATTACAAAGCCAATGACCTTGAAGCTACAATTATCTTATCAGCCTAAGAATAAAATGGTTGTTACCAAAATCTTTAAGAGACAGTATTTTATATGCTGGGATTAAAAGTTAGGTTTTGGAGAGGGATTGGAAAGCAAAAAACAAAAGGCTTAGAATTAAGCATAAAAAGCTGAGGTTATTTATCACTAGAATTTCTGTAGCTGATTTTTCATATTTATTAGTCATTCAACACATATTTATTGTTTCTGAAAGTGCTAAATGTCTTTCTAGACATTGGGAATATGGTAGTAATAAAACAATAATGCCTGCTGTCATGTATTTTAGTGTCAGAGTATCTTATAGGGAGAAACAAACAGTTTTTTAAAAAGTATAATATTAGCAAAGTATATAGTATGAAAGATGATGTGATAAAGACATTGAAAAGTAAACATTAAAGGACACACATTGTAGTGATGCGACTAAAGTTCTGAAGGGATGAAATAAGCCATGAAGCCATGTAGATACACAAAGGAAGAACAATGCCGGCCATAGGAAGTGGATGTACAAAAGTTCTACCATGGCAGTATGTCTGGCGAGCTCAGGAACATCAGGTAAAGGTGAATGAGCAAGGAGTTGAATCATAAGCGCCAAGGTCAGAAAGCTAACAGGAAAGCAGATCATATGAAGCCTTCAGGTTCATCATATACTCAGAGTGAGGTAGCCATTGGAAGGCTTTGAGCAAAAGGTGTCATGATCTGATTCAAATATTAAAACAAAAACTGTCACTGTTGTGTTCAAAGTAGACAGAGTAAGGCTTGGATAGAAAGGAGTAGAAGAACCATTTAGGAAGTTGCAGTGAAAATCTAAGAAAAAGAGATCGTCTAAGGGTGTGTTGCACGGAAGGTAATGGGAAGAGGTTTTATTCTTAGGTATTTTGAAAAGAGAAGGAAATTGATTTTTTTTAATGGAAAGATGGAGTTTGCATTTAATAAGTAGATAGAACTCATTTGGAGGTAATATATTGTACTGTGATATTCAAAGTCTGATGCACTTATCTGGAAATCAGGTGGAAATACTGAGTAAGCAGTTGGCTACATTGATCTGGAGACCATGAGAGTGGTAGGTTTAGAGATAGGATTTAAAGCATTAGCTTAGGAAAACAACCAAAGGGAAGGAGAAAAAAAAAAAGAGCCACAGTAATATTAGAGCTTTAAAGTTATCATAAAATAGCCTTTTTCTTTTAAGGTTTACTCTTTATATTAAAAGCATCACTTGATCTCACAGTTGATAGTTAAGATAATAAAGTAGCCATTCCTCTCCTAGCTATTCATAATTTAGTCATGTTCAGCTATCACAATAACTCAACTATAATTTAATAATCAGTAAAATTTCAAATTGAATTTTTTAATGCCCTGAGGGTGAATAATCTATGCAACATGCATACCACAATCAGGAAGGAGCAAACATACTTTTGAATCTCTGATGAAAGCTGTTAAGAATATATGTTCCAAATAACATCACATCATTGAACTCAGGAGTTATTACACGCAACATTAAATGCAATAATATGTATATTCATGGTTTCTATGATTTTAAAAAAAATTGTACATGTATAATAGAGAGAAAAACAATATTTAGAGTATTTTTCTAGAACAAGAGTAATATGTATTAAATTTTTCAGGTTTTTAAAATTTATTATAATCACATAAGGAAAAAGTCAGATTCCCAGAGGAAAATTGATAGCATAGTCAAAGTGAGTAATTTGAGAAAGAGTTTAATAAAGGGGCAAAAGTGACAGCAAGATTCAGAAGGGTAACTTGGTAAATGTCATACAACTAGTAAGTTTATAATTGTCATTAAAACTTAAGTCTTTGTGGCTACAAAGTTCACAGATATAATGCACATTATATTTTTAACATCTACCTTCACTGTTTGGAATGAACAAGTCAAGGAAAAAACACGATCTCAATATATTTCAACATACTGGTTCAAATACACAAAGTTTTGTAGGTTAATGTTTTACAGTAGAACATGTTAATATTGTACTATTAAAAGAGAGCAATAAAGGTTAGAGTTTGCATTGAATTTAATACAATTAAAATTACTTATAAGAAGTACTCTAAAAAACTTCAAAAATTTCCTTATTTAATGGGAAAAAGAAACTTTCTTACCAAATATTATGTAAGCACTTAAACGGGGAACCAACAATTAATTATAAACACTGAGACATGTGGGCATTTTGAGAGCAGAAGTGGGTGTTTTAAATTCTGGTGCCAGAAAACTTGTGCACATGAGTGCTATAGTAACGGTGTTCAGTTAACTTCCTCAGTGCTTTATGCCTTTGTGCCCTGCTTTCTCTTTTCACTATCCTAACTCAGCTTTTTTACTTAGACTCATACCACCTCTCAGACTTGGGCCAGAAAACAGGTCAGACTTCTACTAACCCTATCCTCAGCATCTACAGATTAAGGAACTCCTACACAAGTGAAACTGCTAAGATTAATTGTTTTATAATATTTTGGCCATTTAAACTCATCATGACTCACATTACCATTACTATTTTTCACCATTCAATATAAAAGGTCATCCACTCACCTATCTTTTTCTCTACAGTTATTTGTATAATGCTTTGATATTTCTTCCCCTGGCTAAATTTAAAACTTCTCACTATCACTCAAATCATAATTGAGAAAACTCTTGAAGAATTTAAATGGACACCTTCCCCCTCCAAAGCTTAATAGTAAAATTACTTTAAAATGGTCACCAGTACGAATTTTAAATTAGTACATGCTTATCAGACTAAATTTGTAAATTATAGGTTTGAATTTTAAGTGTGTTGGGTTGGATGGGACATAACCAGTGATGAATAGTTGAAATAACAGCAATATTCAGTGATTATCATAAAATAGAAACATAGCACTCCTCTTATAGACAATCAGATGAGGCAGAAACATTCTTTCTGTTCATGCTGTAACTGCTGAGAACAGCTACCTGAAGCACTGTCTTTCCAGTCACCAGGCATCTTAAGAGGTCTCAGCTATGCTAACATGAGGTTTTATTCCCATTTGCTCCTTTATTACATGCTAAAGACTTATGGGAAGATGCAAGTGTAAAAATACTCTCTACCTAAATACGGAGCTTCCTCACCTTATTGGCAAAGGTGTAAATATTATTCAATAATATTAAGTATATTGATTGGTCAAAACACAACTGTTAAAAGAACCAGATTGTAAAAATGAATTAAAAAGAAAATGACCCAAATATATGCTGTCCACAAGAATCTTACTTCAAATATAATGATATAAGAAGGTTCAAAGGAAAATATTGGAAAAGAATATATTATGCAAACATTAAACAAAGAAAAGTAGGAATGACTATATCATTATCAAATTAAGTAAGCTTCAGAACAAATAAATTTACCAGAGATAAAGACATAAGGAGATTGTATATTGAATGAAGTGTCAATTTACTAAAAAGACATACAATATTAAATATATATTCATCTAATAACAGTTCCAAATACATGAAGCAAAAACTGACAATGCTAAAAAGAAATCTATATTTACAGTAGAATATTTTAAAACCGTTCTCTCAGTAATTGATCTAATAGAAAGAAAAAATCAACAAGTTTACGGAATAGCTGAACAATACTGTCAACTGATTGGATTTAATAGACATTGATAGAACACTGGACAACACCAGATTACACATTCATTTCAAGCACACATGCAAAATTCAACCTGATAGACTATATACTCAGTCATAAGACAAACCTTAACACAAAAGACTTGAAATCATACAAAATGTGTTCTTGCAGCATGTTGGAATTAAACTAAAAATCAATAAGAGAAACATACAAAAATGTTCAATCATTTGGAAAATCAAGAACACACTTTAAAGTATCCATGGATAAAAAGACAAAATTAGAAAATATTTTTAACTGAATGAAAATTAAAATGAAATCATCAAAATCTGTGTGATACAACTAGTAGTACTTAGTGAAAAGTTATGAAACTAAATGCTTATACTATAAAAATGATTTCAAATCAATAACCTAAGATTATACCTTGAGAAACTAGAAAAAAAGAATAATTTAAAATCAATCAAAAAGAAAGAAAATAACAAAAATAAGAGCATAAATAAAATTAAAAATGAGAAAATCAAAGCAGTAAAACTTAAAGTCAGTTCTTTGAAAAAAAATGAAACTGATAAACATCTAGCAATATTAATTTATAACACAAGAAAGGTAACAAGTTATTAATATCAAGAATAAAAGAAAGAATATTACTACAGATTCTGACATGGTGGTTTTAAAAAGATAACAAGAATATTAGTACAGACCCCACAACAATATTATTGTAAAGCTAAGAACTCTATGCACATAATTTTGACACATTACATAAAATAGGCTAATTCCTCAAAAATCACAACCTACTAAAACACAGGATGAAACAGATTATCTGAATATTTGTCTAGTCATTAAATAAATTGAATCTGTAGTTAAACTCTTCTGAAAAGAAATCTCCATGCACAAATGGTTTACTGATACATTCTCCCAAACATTTAAAGAATAAATAGCACCAATCTACAGTATTTCTTCTAGAAAGAAATGAAAAAGAGGAAAAACTTTCAACTAATTTTACAAGGTTAGAATTAACATTGATATATAAACCAGGCAAAGGCAGTATAAAAACAAAAAAGAAGAAGAAACAACAACAAAATTACGAGCTAATTTCTCTCATAGAGAAGCCAAAATCTTCAATAAAATGTTATCAGATTAAATCCTGCAATATAGAAAAAAAATATATTACAGTTTGACCAAGTGAAGTTTATCCCAGGAAATGCAAGGCTGATTCTGTATTCAAAATGAAGCAACAGAATCCATCAAAGGAAGAAAGAAACATGATTCTCTCAACGAATGCAGAAAAGCATTTGACAAAATACAATTTTAGTTCTTGTTATGACTGCGGTAAATTAACATTTGTTAAGTGGAGCACGAGATAAGAGATGGTGAGTGGAGTTTCAAAATAAAACCACAAGAGAAATTGAAATAGTAAAGTTTATTACTCACAGGACATAAAGTACACGGCATGCCTTGATGGGCCACGCAGATTCGTCAAGACATGTTGCAGGGAGACAGGCAGAACAGTGGCCAAGTGCCTTTTTCAGGGTCTGTAGATGGAGTGTTTTTGGGTTCTCTGGCTATAGCTGAATTAGGCAATGGAAACCAAAAAGAGTGGGGTTTTGTTAAACTTCATGGAAGTTTTATCTATGGGCAGCACAGGGGAAGTTCTTGCCAGGCGGAGAAGACTATTATCACAAGGCCATTGGGGAAGACTTATCAGAAAGTTATATTTGCTTCTGATTTGGGGCTGTTATCTAGGGCATGCCATGCACTTCCATGATGTGGTTACTGTCAGTTTAAAGCCCTCATAGGCCACTTGGTCACACAGAATGGATGCCAAGGCAGCAATATCATGAAGTAGCTTAGGTGAAGGCTCAATAGTTCTTAATAAAATGTCTTAGCAAATTAGCAATAAAAGGAAACTCCCTTAGTCTAATAAAATACATGAATAGAAACCTACAGTTAACAACATATTAAATGGTGAAAGATTGAATGTTTTTCCTTTAATATCTGAAACAATGCAAGGATATTTAGTCTCATCACTTTTATTCAACATTTATTGTTTTTAAGATATAGTGTTCAATGATTTCTTTATAATTCCTTTTCCTCAATATCAAATTAGCCCCTCTTTCTCACAGTTGTTGTGAAGGCTGAAGAATTAACAAAAGTGACTGGAACTCTATCGGAGGGCAGTCATAAATTGTGGAGCTAACATGTGTCACCATCTGATTCCTCCATGTCTAAATTCTACCTATCATTTAAGGCTGTCCCAATGTTACCTCCATCATGATCTCTTATGTCAAAGGTGATTTCAACATCTGAAGAACCACATTACAATTGTTTTTTTTTTATTTTTCTTCTTTCTTAAAATCAATCTTTCTTATAAATTTTTTGTGGACATTTATATTCTCTTGATGTCTTCATACTCTGAGTATATCAAAGGCTAAGACAGTTGCAGTAATCTCTACTGCATAAAATAAACATAGAGATTAAAATTAGCAGGCATCCAAAGTTTATTTAATGATCAATGAATGAATACATCCAAGATCTTTCTCTAACCTACCCTACCCCCTGCCAAAGTAGATTATATTTACAGAATTCTACCTCTTGTATTTCCCAACTATATAGTTTTTATGATGCCTTTCATCTGGCATTCTTATCTAAAGATGCATTGCAATCATTTAAAATTATTGGCCAATCCTTCAAGAGCCATCTCTTCTATGATGACACTGAATTTTAAGTAATATTGTATGAACTTCACTTGTCAAAAAGTAAGGATTTTTTTCCCCTCTGAAAATGTGTCTCCTCTACTCGGTCATAAACTCCTTAGAAACAGGAACCATGATATTGGGTGTCTGTGTGTGGGTGTTACATTGACAGTAAACATGAGTTGGACATTTTATGATTTTTCTTAAAATTCCAATTCTTAACCTGGATTATTCAGCATAAAAATTAGTATTTTCAAGGTTTACCCTCTTAATGTTTTATTTAGATTTAGCCACTAAACTTAAAAGGCCACTTATTTGTTACATTGGATATTGTGCTATGTGTGTGTGTCCGCACGTGTGCGTGTGCGTGTGAGTATTTGTGTGTGAGCATCTATCTCAAGAATGTGCCTAAGCAAAAGTATACTTTTATCAACTTCAAAAAAAAATTGTATCTTGATAAAATAATTATTTAAAGATTTTCTAAGCTTTTTCTTTTGCTGCCTCATGGTGGAGACAAATTTCTATCAATAAGGACTATAACTGTTAGGACTATAACAATAAGGACTATAACTAACTTAAGCCAAGTAAATTCTTCTTACATTTAAAATAAATGTACCAATAACACATTGTGTGAGTATTTGCTATACAACAAAATAATTACTTTTTCTGGGTAAATGGGAATTTTGAAGAGATTATTTTTAATATTTTCCTTAAACATATATTGATATCACAAAAATCCTGATGCTCCATTCTATACTAGATAATCTAAATTTTATAAAATCACACTGACTCCATTAAAAGTTATTATCTAATTTTTTTTTCACATATAAAAACTAAAATCAAATCCCAGAGGCTTAAACTCTAACTCGAGTCTGTAAGACTATTCAAAATTCAAAGTTGCTTTCTGAACAGATTGCACCAGCTAGTTGATGAAACTTGAGCTAATTACACTAATGTTGACAAATGAACTGGCACAAAAACAAATGTCATATTTTTCAAAAAATTACACCTCTTCAAAAGATGCTAAGTAGATTCAGTGATTTGTGGGTGTAACTGAGCTATTTGTACAAAAATAGTTTTGAAAATTTTGATTTAAAATATAAAAAATGATAAGTGCAGTATGAGTGCTTATATGTAATTTTCAAATGTATTTTAATGAAATATTTGAATTTTTGGAACAATAAGGAAATTTCTGTATTTGGCACTGGAACATTAAGTTGTTTATTTTAAATTTTGTATCATATGCAAAAAAAAAAAAACCCTTTCTATCTTAAGGAATGCCTTTATGTATTTTAAATTGAGTTGGTGTCGATATCTGAACTGAAAATGCATTCTTTTTAGAGATTTGAATTTATGTACTGTCTCAGGAATAGTAAATTCAGCCACAATAAACATTTTCTATTACTCGGTAAAATAGCTGCTATGTGCTAAAAGTTTTATGCTGTGCACTGTGCTAAGATTTTTAAGTAAATTATCTAACTTGACCCTCCCAATAGACCTGCAAGAGAGAAATTATAAAAATCAGATATATGAGGATTAAGATACTAGATAACACACCCTAGTTAATGGGGCTGGAATTTGATTCAAGGTCTCCCTGACCCTTGAGCTTCTATTCTTCCTACTACTCCAAGTGGGATCTCAAAAGGGAAGTCTGAATATTACATATTCAAAATTATCGACATCCTTCTATTTCACATTTGAGAGAATGTTCCAATGATATTTCTACAATATATTGATTCTTTAGAGTTGGGATTTGTTTTTCATTTGTTGTTTTGAACTGTCCCAAATTGCTGTTGTGCCATCTTAGAAGAGATCTACCTATGCTAGATATGTTCTTATGGCTCAAGTAATCATTCTTGTCTGATTCTTAAAATATTTTTAATTAAAAATTAAAATGAATTAGAAATATTAATGACATAAATCAAGCTTGTTATTAAAACATAAAAAGTGAACTTAAATTACAAAAGTTCTCTCCTCTACTAAAATTCTGGAGAAACACGGGATCTTACTGACAAAGACTATTTTTACCCAGCATCAAAAAGATAACATTTAAGCAGTCAAGATATCATTAACCTGTGATCAGGTTTTAAAATAGTCAGTTTGGTAGACTCTGTTGGAAACAATCAAAGTCATCAACAACACTGAAGTCACTGATGCATATGATTTTTTGACCTTTAAATTATATCTATAAACCAATACTAAATTTATAAAGGAAAATCCAGATTTTAAAGTTGACATAAAATAAGTAGCAATAATTTTTATTTTTCTATCACTTATTATAAGCCAATTAAAATTATTTCATATTTATTAAATTTAATCTTCACTAGATCTTGTTCTTGTTGCTGGTTCACTTGGATGCTTGGGTAGCTGATATCTTATCTTTTATTACCTGACTCTCTGACATAAAACATATTTATTTTTTCCTACCTAGACTTTTGTACCTTTAAGAATTCTGGTTTGTGCTGGTTTGTGGGAGTTGTGAGGCTTCTAAAATATTAGCGTGCTTACCTCAAGGGGCTCCCCCATTTTTAGTCTTTTACCACTTTTTGTATTAAATAGAAACATCTTTCTGTTTGCCAGGCATATAGGCCATCATCTATAGGTGAAGCAATGTTGTTGAGACTAGAGAGCACTAATCTGAATCCATAAAATAAGTGAAAAGTATTTTGACTTAGTTAAGTTCAAGATAAACAGCTTTAAAAATATGTAGATTTGATTTCTCTTTGATCCTCACTTGGGGCTTTAAAACTGATTAAATAAAGATAACATTCAGCAAGCTAAGGAGATTATTTCTACTTTTTTTATGATATAAACCTTGCTTAAAGATCACTAATTTATGGTTATTCATCATACTTTAGTAACTGGTTCTACAAGAGGACAATTGTCTACACATGAGGAGGTTGAAATAGCACTTACTTTTTTTTCTATTGTTCTTTTCTATTCACATTCAATAATAATAAAAAATATTGTCTGTTCATTGGACACAAGTTTTCAATTATGAATTGCATTATCATTTTAATTAAATAAAGTCTGCTATATTTTTGTAATTTTAATACTTTCTTTTAAATGATCTAATTGACTATTTTGTACGGCAACTTAATGCAGAGTGAAGGCCTAGGCAAAAGATAAACCTGGGTTCAAATTTGGAAAAGTGACCCACTAGGTACTAGATATCAAGTAAATTATTTAACTTTCTTTGAGCTATAGTTTCTTTGTTAAAATAGAATAATATCACCTGCCTAATAGACAAAATCTTCTTAAATTTTAACATACAGCATGTCAAATACCAATGTTCTTAACAGCATACCAGTTTAATGGGACGCTAATGGAAAATTACTGAAGGAAAAAATTTTTTTTCACATAACCCAAACATAAAAAGAAAAGCTTATGATTGATATAAATGCAGGTGTATCTCTATAAGATATCTTGCATTTCACAGCTGTTTAATCAGTTTGGTATCGATAACATTTTTTATCTTTGTTCTTTATTTTTCTCTGAGTGTGGTATTGATTTTCTCTTTATTAAAGCTAAATTCTCACATTTAGTTCCTGTGAAAATAAACATGGAGATACAGGAAGAAAATTTTCTAATTAATTATTTTAAAAGTAGAGAAAATATCAAAAGCTTACCAAACACAACACTTTGGACAAAAGACAATGACCTTTTGTAAAACTCAATGACTTTCAAGATCATTTAGGATATTCTACGATCTAGCTAATGTATTTCAGCATTCATTCAATTATAGACAGATTAACATGTCTAATTATAGTTTTGATTTTATATATATATAAAAAATGGAAAATTTAGTCCTTCAGATGTTTTCAAATATTTGTTATCATGTAGGAAAAACATCTGGTTGAGTAAGTTTTTGTTCTGGTTGTTGACTGTTGTTTTTTTCCTTTCTCCAAATATTTCGGCATATTATAAAGATAATGTAGATATCAATCAAACGTGAAAATTATTCTTCTCTTTACTGAATATTAAAAATCTTTAACCTATTGATTTATACAAATGAAGATAAAGAATGAACACTTAGTTTATCTAAATAGACTAATAAAGGCACCATAAATATTGCCACTATCTTACAAAATTTTATTATATAAAACATGGTAGGTTAAAAAAAAAAACTCTAAAAGTTTATTACCAGAAGCTCAGCAGAGTGGGATCTGCTCTGTTTTTGAGCTGTGTACTTTCTGATTATATGTAGGTTATGTTTATCATTAAGTAAGAGATTGCTACTACCATTAAATTTAAATTTTGATAACTTATGTGACTAAACATACATGTTACTTTTAAAATAATATTAAAATTACACCTTTGTGTATTTCATCGTCAATAGCCCAGATGGAATAGATGCAAACTACCTCTACCTTTGCAGCAGTCCTTCTTCCAGATTTTCCCTCACTAAATTTTATTTTATAATTTAAAATAGTAGAAATGGATTTGCTTTTTGCTTTTTTGTGTTTTTTTTTCTAATTTTAAAAAGACTGTCACTTCTGTTTCTCTATCTACTTTTTTCTTTAGTAGTTTAAAATGGACCTAAAAGAGACTGATATATAGATAGATGATTGATAGATAGATAGATAGATAGATAGATATAGATATAAATATAAACCTCATACTTTCTTGTGACATTTATTAATTCAACTAGTGTTTAATGAGCCTACCCCATGGTTGAGAGAAAAAAATTACTTTATATCCCAATAGACATTAATATAAATTTTATTGGAAAGATGACACCAGATCTTGTTCAAGAAGTACCCTTGCAGTTTTGAGAATATGTGAATCGCTTTTTCTTTGGAAATTTAAATTTAATTTATAAAAGATTAATGTGGGTAAAGTACCAGAGTTAAAAATTACATATTCCAAATTATTCAACTTTCATGCAGAGCTGCTAAGTAAGTCTATCTGTTGTTTGGGGTGAGACTGAAGTGACAGTCAAAATAATAAAGCCAACAGTGAAATAGTTAAATTTTTGGCAGCATCTGGTCATAGAAAACAGGTGATTTATTAACCATTCCTGTAATTGTTTGTTTTATGTGTTTGAAAATAATAAATATTACCTGAATTTTGAACTAACCAAGATATTGGGGAAATAAATGAAGAACTCAGAATTTAAGGCATATTTATTTAAATAGATCAATCACACATAAATAAGCCAAAGAAAAATTACTGGACCAAATCTCTATGTCTCTGAAATCTAAAATACAATATAGATTCAAAGAAAGTTCAGTTAAGACCCTGACCCTTTTAAATGTAGTCATATAGGTCCACATTTTTGAGTTTCTCATCCTTAATTAGCAGAGCTGTCCAAACTGTTTTGATATAAATCTCTAGAGAAAAATAGAATGTAAACTCTTTCCTTTATTGTTAATGCTTGTTTTATAAATGATGAAGTATGAAATGATTGATCACATAATATAATGATGGATAAGGACAATTTCTAGAAAGGTCAAACCTATTAGATAAATCTTAGAATATATTTTAAAACATCATATCTGCCTCACTGGAGCATGGTAAACTCTTTCAATGACAGGTGGCCTTCACATCAGAGGAGTAACAACAGTGGCAAACAATAGACATTCATACTTCACTAAAAGAATGGTGGAGAAAGGAGTGAGAATTGTCAAATTACCACTGCCAAAGAGGTCATCCTGAGTAAAACAAAATAAATAAAGACCTTGACTACAGCAGCATAATCCTGGAACATTCTAATGAAAAGCAAAGCAAAACAAATAAAGCAAAGCAAATAAACAAACAACCACAACAAATAATCCTTTTAAGCACCCAGATATTTGTATACATGGTAGCAAACAAAGATTTGAAAAAATTAGTTTTTCCATGTCATCCAAAAACAAATATACTAATAATAGGTCCTTTTAAAATGAAAGAAAACACAATCTTCCTATTGAACATGGATGTTTTCTACAATGTATTCAAGAGCTGTATTTCTATCAGCTTAGAAACTTAGAATAAATTTTGTTTAAATTTAGCAGAATTATATAAGCATATTGCTGAAAGAAACATGGATACCCATCTTGTAAACACAACATATATCTTTTTTAAAATCTTGTTTTCATTCTGTTTTAAAACAAATTAACCATCTCTCACCCATCTTCATTTATAATTTAATAGATATGATTTCCTTGTTTTTAAATTGTTCGTAAAATAGGTGGATAGTACTCCATTGCATGTATACATCAACCTAATATTAATATATTTGGCAATCCTCTTTGGAATCTGTCTCTATTTCTCACATTCCATTTTTTTGTAGTTACTTAAATAGGCTAAGATTTTTCATGTTGTCATATTTTGTATTTGCTCTTTTTCTGCCTAGAATTTCCTATTCAAACTTAATATCCCTAGAAAGTTTCTTCTGATTCTTTGTAACTTAACTCAAGCATTATCTCTTCCATGAAGTTTTTCTAGCCTTTACTAGATAGGGTTAGGTTGTCCCTTAGATTCTCATAATGTTCCTTTATGTGTGCTTCTTTTATATTAGAAAACCCTGTCTTCCTCCTCCTATGTGTTTCTCCTTTACTTTCCCCCACCAAGCAATTCTCTATGACACCAGCTGGATGTCCTTACATTTTCCCTCAATTCTGACACCGTCTACCTGGAGAAAGCATCAGATCCTACAGGTTAAGAGCTTAATCTCATGAGCCTGCTCTCACCCCAGTTCAGATGACCAACTTAAGTTGTCACATGTCCTTCTATTCAATTGACTGTAAATCCAAGTTTCCCATGACCTCTCTTTGGGTCCAATTAATTTGTCAGAGGAGCTCACAGAACTCAAAGAAACACTTAGTTGAATTTACAGGTTTATTAAAGGATATAGATGAAGAGCCAGATGAAAAGATATGCAGGGTGAAGTCTCAGAGGATCCCGAATGCAGGAGCTTCTGTTCCCATCAAGTTGAGATGTATCACTGACCTGGAAGTTATCTGAACCCCATACTATTGGGATTTTTATGGAAGCTTTATTACATAGGCATGATGAATCATACACTCCATTTTTAGCCCTACTCTTTTCTTGAGAGCATTATGTGTGTGTGTGGGGGGGGGGGGGGTTGGGGGACGTGCTGAAAACTCCAAGCTTTTAATCATGGCTTGGTCTTACTAGTGACCAGTCCTCATCCAGGACCTGTCCAGCAGCCAACCCAGAGTTGCCTCATTAGAGTAAAAGATGCTCCTAGTGCTCTTATCACTCAAAACTTTACACAAGTTTTAGAAGCTCTGTGTCAGGGATTTAATACATTACCATAATCACTTCTTAAATATCTGTCCTTTCAACAGGACTCCTAGACCCTCAAGATCTGGGACTGTGGAACAGTCATTTATCTATCTGTAAAACATTTATCTATCTGTAACAGCAACTAATACATTATATGCATTTAGCTTATAAATGAGTGTGCAACTGACTCAGAGAAACTTCATTAGAACTTGCGCAGAAAATGTTATCTCATGATGTTAGAATAATGACATACATATTGCTATCACAACCACACATATGCATATGTCTTACATACTATTTTAGTTTCCTAAAGCTGTTGTAACAAATTATCAAACGAACCTACCCAGATGATCTATGGTATTTCTCTTCTCGATATTCTTATTTTTATCACATCTGCAAGGTCCCTTTTGCTATATAAGCTACTATTCATAAGTTCTAGAGACTAAACAATATCTGGGGGCCATTATTCAGCCTATCACTAATACTCAGTTGCATTCTTTCAAAATGACAGAACATTACCATTATTGGAATCAGCTATTTCAGTGTGATGTAACATAGTAATATCCATTGTAGAAAAAGAAATGCTTTTCTCTACAACAAAAAAAGTTTTTCATACCTTTTCAATGGAAGAGTCGTTATGAAAGGTGGTAGAGAGGAAAAAATCACAACAGAAACCTTTTATCAAAAGATTTTTAGAAAAAGCTTGTGTATATCAAAAGAATGAAAACAACCTACTAAGATGGAAGTCAGGTGAAGGGTCCAGAGGTCTGCTATATGGCTTCTCTACCTATACAATGGCCCCTTCTGAGCATCCAGGGAACCCCAGGGATATGAAAAATTCAATATGAAGAATGCTAACTCCTTCCCCATGTTTTAAATGGTGTCTACCACTTGCTAATAATTTTATGTCCTTGTTATTAAAATAACATCTGCTTCAAGCAGCTGATTTTTATTTGTTTAGTATTTTAACCTCATGTGGCTAGCAAACTCGTTAGAACATAAAGCTAGAAAGCTTGTTTGATTTTTTTTTTTAAGTAACAGAAAGATATAATTAATGAATAGCAACTCTAAGTATACAGACTCAGCTTTACCACATGGAATTTATTTCACATATTTTAGCCTATTTTGTCTATTACAAGATTCGAATAAACTAAGATTTAATGAGACTCTCACTAAACATAGTGCAGTAACGTTACAAAGGAGTATTAGATGTTAATCTAACTTTTCAAGTATATGTTAATCTAACTTTTCAAGTATAAAAACTGACTCAGAGAGTCTAAGTGTTATTTAAACATGCCCCAAAAAACAGTAATTTCAAAGATTCATATTTGTAGTGGTCTTTCCATTTGCCAAAACAGTTTTCTCATGCTCATGTGTTTGAGAGTTTGAAATAACAGAAATGAGATCTCAATATATTTGTATTTTAAAATCATCCACATTCTCAAAACTTTTTTGGCCCTCAAAACAATTCTGTCAAGTATGTAGGGCAAGTGCTATTCCTATTTACAGATATAAAAATTTCATTTCTAGAAAGTCAAATGTTTTCTCACTATGCAATTATGATTAATTTCTTTATGTTTACAACGCTATTTTAAAGAAGCTATTGCTATTAAAAAGCACTGAGAAAAATTCTGTCTGAAGAAGTAGCACAGAATCAATCTTTTAAAGTAGTTTTATCAATTTAACTATATGCTCCAGATGGCTTAATATCCATAGTTCTTATTATAGATATATGTTAATATCAAAACATTTATTTAGAAAATCTATATTTCTGACTATAGATATTTGTCTTCATACCCGCAAATGATAAAACAGTTTTAATAAAGGACTGGACATGGTTAGCAAGTGAATTATGAAAAAAAATGTATTTTATTTAAAGAACAAATTTAATAATTTTAAAGGAATTTTTAACTAATGTGAATGAAAAGAAAAAGAACAAAAACATAATGAATGAAAAGATAGCAAATATAAATTTAAACTGATTTGTACAGACTGATTTTGATATTTTTATATCAGGGAGTAGCATAACCAATATTGTATTTTGGAGATATTAACTTTACCTAATATATTGAAACAAAAATCTAATTGGATCAGTTAGGGGGACATTGTAACTGTTCATTTGCAAGAAAATGATGGCCTAAATTAGTAGTTACAAAGAGTCCAGAGAAAAGAAGGAACGAGAGTTACAAAAGTTTAAGTGACAAAAAATTAGAATTGACAAGATTTTTCTGATTGCATATGATGATTAATAAAGAAAAAGAATAAATAAAAGATAATTTCAAGATTTAAAGGTGAGAAATTTGGAGAATGATGGCATCATTTAAAAATACAGGAAATAAGGAAAATGAGTAGAAGTAGAATGAAAGACAAATGAGCTCATTTATAACATGATGAGTTTCAGAAATTAGTGTGATATGTAGGTAGAAATATCTTACAACTATTAATATGAGGCTAAATTTAAAAAAAAAGAAAAGAAAAAAACCTGTAACAGGAGGTGTAGGCTGGGAATCAGCTACACTGAAATAATAGAGGCATTTGTAATTACAAATGAGTTTGACATGGAAGATATTGTAGGAAAGAGAAGAGGGTTCCAAAGATAGAGACTTGTAAAATGCCTACATATACCTGCATTTAGGAGATAAGCATCTTCCTTTACTCCTCTCTTTCTCACTCCCTCCCCAAGTTTATAGTATCCATATTTCATCTTCATTCCAAAATTATTCTTTCCCCCATCCCATTATTTATCATCTAAACACTGCAATTATTTCCTAATTTATAACCTTGCATTTATTCTTCCAATCTAATTTCTTCATTGTAGTTAAAATGCCCTTTCCTAAAATAAAATGACCTGCTTAAAGCCATGGAGTTGTCTTTCTGTTGCTCTTGGATGAAAAGTTTAAATTTCCTGACTTGGTTTAGAAGATATTAGATCATCTTCTGTTCCTGCTCTATCTCTCATTACCTCCCACTTTACACATCAGATATATCAATCTTCTTTTAATTGTACAAATGTCCCAATGCTCAGCTTTTGAGTATAATGTATTTTTGTATATGGAACATTCTTATCTTCAACATTTTTTCTGGATAACACCTCCTTTTTCTTGCATTTTAGGTAATGGTATAATTGTTACTTCGTGGATCACTCCTCTTTGTTTTCACATATACAATCCCCTCTTTAATAATTTCTCTTCACTATGCAAGGAGCTGACCTTATGAATGAATAACTAAAATCTTTTGTAATCTGGCTTCTAATTGTAGTCACTCCATGGGAGGCATAACAGATCAGTGAGCAGAAGCAAAGCGACATCATAGTGATTCTTCTATTCACCCCTTTCTTTGACATCACTTTATGATACTAGTTGTATCTTTCTGCAACAATTTACATCAGGTGGCCCCAATTCTGTGGCTTCAATAAGACTATACCCTCTCCTTTGCCTTTTTAGCCCTAGAATGATAAACATTTACTGAAGTGCTAGTGTTTGAGCATCTCAAGTTCCTATATTTGATTAGTTAAATTTGCACACATGCAGTAACATGCATTGAGTTCTCTTTATCTGTGTGGATTTAATACACTACAGATATCTAATTGACATTTTTATTGATACCAGGAGTGGTCCTGGAGACATGACCATTAATATGGGGTTATGGATCTGTATTGCTCACCTGTTTGATGTTTATTGTGAATATGAAAGAGGGTAAGATAACATGAAATAAAACAAATGATTTATATTATGATTTTTTGTATTAGATATGAAGAATAAAGGACAAGTCAGCAATTACTCATCTCAAGGTTTTTTCATTTTAAAAAAAAAACAATGAATTTGACAGTTGTGAGAAAAAGAGAGCATAGCACTAAGCAAAAAAATTTTTTTAGTCTAAGTTACGAATTGACACACAGACTTCTTCAGATGTAATTTTTATTGACCTAAAGTTACTTTGTAGACTCGGAAAAGATCAGGGCTACTAAATTTCCAGAGATGTGGAGTTGGTTTGAAGAGTTCTCCAGGGAGTATCTATTTCTTCGTACAAAACTCATGAGTGTTTCCTAAATCCAACTGTGTTCAAGAGTCGTTTTAGTGCTCCACATTATTTTTTGGAGCTTTTCACAGTTATTTGATCTGTTTATATTTGGTTTAGTGGTTAATATTAGTAATTAGAATCTCACTGTTTTAAGCTTATCTAATTATAATAAATTCAGCATCAGAATCTTTGTGGAGAAATATCCATGAAAAATCAGTTCTAATGAAAAATTTTTTTGCTCATTCAAAGCAGACCCAACAAAGCTGACAATTTTTCTCCAGTCTCTTATTTTTTATTTACATTTTCATCTATATTGATGAATTCAACTCAATATTAAAATTAAGATTATTGAAGTCTATCAGAACTATTGTCTTCATAGCATTCTACACTGAAATGAAAAAAAAAAAGATTGTAATCAGAAGCTTGATTTTTGTATCTTGAGTTTATAGGTGGAATTTTACAAGTGGTGATATAATATGATCTAGAGTTGTTTTGATAAGCGATTGAAGTAGAAAGAAGATTAAAAGTATTGAAGTTATGAAGTTTTAAAGGCATAAACATTTAGGCCAAGGTGTCAAAAGAAGTATCAACTTTAGTACTAAAACTTTTTGAGTAATAATATATAGAATGGTAAATACATTATTAAATCATACTACATGCCAGCAATTAGACTATGCACTTTCAATAGCTCATGTAATATAATACGTCAAGAGCACTATAAATAACAATCACTGCCCCATAATCAATGCACAATAATGCTGTAGGTCTTGTAGGTTGTCCTAGTAATCTGGTCCAAGCTTGGTAGGTCTTGTCTGGGCTAACCTATGTATTTGTGCACAGTTGACTAGTAGACTGGTGACGGGATGGTCAAAGATGACCTCATATGAGTTTATTCATCTGTGCTACTTATGGTCTATCTTTGTTAATATGTTTGTTATCATGGCAGAAGTAGACTGCTAATGAAAAGGTCTCTTTCTCAGAGCCTAGATTAAAAACTGGCAAACTCTCATGTCCTCCACATTCTGTCGGCCAAAGCAAATCACAAATCTGCCATAGATACAGAGTAGAAAAGTGAATTTCACCGTTGATAGAAAGAGCTGCAAAGCTACATTACAAAAAAATGTTTACATAAGGGTTATTAATTGGAATTATCAATGCAAATAATCTATCACTGCACCTTTGATGTAAGTACCAGAGCTAGACTCTAATGTGTCTGACCCTAATACCCATGTGCATTCTCTCTCACTACTAATGATGAATGAATAAAGAGGAAAAGTGTGAGCCAACATCAGAATTACAATATAAGAGTTATCTAAATATTAATGAACCATAGTATTGGGTATTGAGAAAGGGTATAGACTTCAATAAGGAAGATAAAAACTGACTTCTAGCTGTATTAGAAACAGGAATATCTGAAAAAAAAAACACATTCACGGGGAATTTTTGCTTGGAAGATAAGCAAGGTTGAGAGAAAGACAATTTTTGGTGAAAGAAAGAAAATGTAAGCTAAAAACTAAGGATATGGTAATAAAATATGGTTCTTAGTCTAAAAGAAGTAGAGCTTGAAGAGGGACTGGCAGTGGAATGTGCACTGAGTGAGGAAAAATAGAAGTGTAAGCATTATAGTTAAGCAATGTATAGGGGATAAAATTGTCTCCCTACAAGGCAGGATGTCTGAATATAAACAAATATATCATTAAAATAGAATGGGGGCCTCTTTTGATTAAGCAGATGCATGTATAATTTCCCCTCCCAAAACCACATTAAAATATTGATAGAAAGTATTAAAAAGAACACAATAACTAAAGAACAAAATAAATGAGACAGGAGATACGAATGACAAAATTTCTAGATGAATAAAGTCCAAAGTGATTCAAAGTAATTGACTTAGTAGTCAAAAAATTCAAGAACCATTTTGATCTCTAAGATGAACTCCAGAAATGTGATCACATAGGATCAGGAATTGTTAAATAGAAAAAAAAAAGCAGCCAAGAGAGATTTAGAAGAATATCTAAATAAGGTTCTTGAACTCTGCCTGAAGTGTTATATATTTTTGAAGATAGATTGTGATGTGTTAAAAATGTATACTATCACTCCAAAGCAATTAATGATAAAACAAACATTATGGCAATTAAGACAATAAAAAAAAATAAAATGAAATCTTAAAACATTTCATTATTATAAAAGATAATAAAATAGAAAGAAGAAACAAAGAAGAGATGAGAAAAATTAAAAAATTAATGATAAGATGGTAGATACAAATCTGACTATATATATAGCAACATTAATAAACATTAATAAACACAGGAATTAAAAACAAACATTAGATTATAATTTTTAAAAGCAAGACTAGATTATATGCTCCTTCTAAGAAATATATTTTAAATATAAAAATATAAAATTAAAAATAAAGGAGGATAAAAAATACACTATGCTAATACTAATCAAAATAAGAGTGGAGAGAGCACATTAATATCAGTCCAGTGTATTTTAGAGCACAAAATATTACTAGGGTTAAATAGTGTCATTTCATGATGGAGATATATTTAAGAAAGCATAAAAATCCTAGGCATTTATTCACCTAATAACATAGTTCAAAATACACGAAGCAAAAACTTAGAAAACCAGATAGGAAAACAGACAAATCCATAATTAGAACCAGAGGTTTTGACACATTTTTACCAATAGTTGATAGAATAAGTAAACAGAAAATCAGTAAGGATATAAAAAATTTGGACATCACTACTAACCAATTTGATTTACTATACATTTATATAGCACCTCAACCAAGAAAAGCAGAAAACATGTTATCATCAATTTCACACACAGACTATTTGCAAAGAAAGATCATATTTGATGTCAAAAAGTATCAATAACTTGAATAGCTTCAAATTATGCACTGTATATTCTCTAAACATCATGGAATTAAATTAGAAGTCAATAAAAAGATATCTAGAGACACTCGCAAATGATTGCAACCAAAATAACACATTTCTAAATAGCACAAATATCAAAGAATAATTAAAGTGATATACAAAACCTTTGAACTGAATAAAAATGAAAATATAACGTAAGAAAATTTGTGGGAGGAAGCTACAGCAGTACTTAGAGGAAATTTATAGCAATACACATAAAAGAAAGTTGTTAAATTACTGATATTAACTTCCCTTACCAGTTGGGAACTCCAGTGAATGGCCCCAGACTCCTGTGGCAGTTGCTTTAGTCATTGTTAGAACACACAGGACATGCTGTTACTTAATCACTAAGCAAGTCTATGTATTTCAAAGGCAATCCAGCATCCTTAGCTATAAGGATGAGGGTATCTGGAGGAGCTCTCTACACCACAGGATCTGGGAGCATCCACATCTCTAGAGACAGTGGGCTTGCAGAGAGGGTCTCCTCTGTTGCAAATAGACATGCTGCTTAATCAAAGTGGGGGTTTGAGCCATGGCAGAGGTGGATCCTTGGAACATATTTTTAGCGTACCCCATAATAAGAAGGTATATTCTTGCCATGAAAAGCTGTTCCTTGCTGAGAGGCTGTACCTGGAAGATTGCTGTGATTAGTGCTAGAAGTTTTCACTCTCTGGGGTTATATGGAGCTTCTGCCCCTTCCAGAGATGCAAACAAAATTCTAAAGATATTTTCTCTCTCCTTCTTTGGTTTCTGCCACAGTGCCCAATGCATATGTTCCAGAGTCACAGACAGATATAACTTAAATAGTAGCCCTCCTGGCAAGATGCCCAGAGCTTTAACCTGCTTCACTCATATTTCTGTCTTTTCAAAGGGGACTCGCTCCTCTGATCCACAGTCCCACATGTGCCCTTTCATTATTAGGCAGTATTAAGTGTCACGAGCAAAAAAATTGGCTACTAAGCATGCTTAGATGTGTTTGTGTCTTTCCACAATGCCAGGATTACTGAGTGGAAGAACATTCTCACAGAAACTGGTCAGGTACCTGTGCAGGCTAACACAAAACACAGAGAGGGGAAGTGCAAAGTCTTATGTGACAGAGCGAAGAGATGAAATTCTTCAGTGTCTCCAAAGCGAGCTCTGTTGACTGTCAGTCAGTGCAGATAGCTGAGCACTGGTCTCAAGCCAGTGTCTAAAATGAGCAGAAGGTCCGTCTTTGGTTCTCAGTGTACCATCCTCTGTCTGAGGTGTTCAGTTTATATGGTCCTTAGAAAGTAGGATTCTTATGTTTATCGGCCCCAGTGGTTGCATGCTTTTCTGTGGCAGCCACGGCTAATGTTTCTGTGGTTTGGGGCATTTCAGTCACACCCTAAGGGTGTTCCTATTATGTGCCAGTTGACATTACTGTCATGGCTCCTATGAAATCCATTTTGTAAAGTCCAAGCAGTCCTCAATTCCTCATGCTCTATAACAAAAAGGGATGGAGAAACTGTGCCAGGTCGGTGGGGGGAGTCTTTCAAAACCCCCAAATCCCTACAAAATCTTACACCTCTTTAACATTCTTAAAGATTAGGTAGGTTTGCTCCTTATCAGTCACAGTTTCTGGGACAGTGCACATCTTACCAGACCAAAGGGCTGCTAAAGACTTTAGGATGGTGCCTGGGCTTTGAATTTTCTGTGTGTTCACTGCTCATTCTCACCCTTGCAAATGTTTCAGCAAAGCCTATAGAGCATCCTGCAGCAGAGGCAAGTCATATTATATCATCAGTGTAACAGTATATCATCAGCATAATGGGCCATTTTACTAATTTAGGGAAGGAGAACAGGGCAGGTCTCAGGCTATTATCCCATGGCATATCTTGGGGCTGTGCAAGTAGCCTTGAGGAAGCAATTAAAAGGTCCATTGTTGCCCCTCCCTCGTGGAGGCAAATTGATCACTTCCCCCCACAAACCCCCAGAAATTTATATTGTTAAACAATTTCCATTCCTTGTGAGTGCTCAGACTTATTGGTCCCCAATTGACACCTACCCTTAGCACTGGTTTGACTACTCTAACTTGATCTGGAATTCACAAAGAGAGGATTGTGGAGTTTGACCTTGTAAGGTATCAATGCTCAATATGTTCTCTGGTATTTTAAAGGTTTTCTTGTGAAGAAGAAAGCCAAATCTTCAGTGTCAGAGAGAATTTCCTGACTAATACTCTTTACCTCTCTAACTACTGAAAGAAAACTTCTAGACGTTACCATGTATTCGTGTACATTCTACTCCAGTATTCACTAGAGATGTCAACTTTTGTTTATTTCTGGAGGAACAGAGAATAGTGAGCTCAACTTGAGGTCTCCAATCTCCCTAAATGACCCTCACCTGGGGGTGATCTTGGCCTACATCCTATACTGGGATGTGGGAGGCACCTATTCCAAATAGGACTGTCTACTTGATGTCTTTGGAGGAGCAGGCCGGCATAAGGGAGATGGAGGCAGGTGGGGGCAGATCTGAACTACTGTTCAAGTTTTAAGCTTTCCACAGGCTGATTAACACAGCACTGAGTCACCAGTGTATCTGTTCAGGTGGGGTTCTGGCAGCAATGAGGTCAAACCAAATTTGCTTCTGGATTACTTTCACTGACCTTCTATGGTTTAATAGGATAGGCTTTCGTCTTTTCCAACTTTTTTTGTTGTTGTTTCCCAATTCTTTCTCAATTCCTGTGCCCATTCCCAGGATTTGTTAGTTTCTGTCAGATCAGCAATGGATTGCCTAACATCATAAATATCTTCTCCCATGGCTAGGCTCAGCATGGATTTTAGCATCCCATACCAGATACTGGGGACAGATTGGAGTATCTTGGCTTTCATTCCTTCAAAATAGGGTCATAAATGGCTTGTCATATTCTCAGCTACCTAAGGATTTGCAGAGTCCCACATGACCAAGGAGACATCCTTCATTGGGCCAAGCTTCCCTGTAGGCTATAAGCAGTGAGTACCATGAACCTTCTAAGTGTCATGCAGCTGTGGCTGGAAGGCAGGGTGTGTAGTGATATTACTCATTTTCTCTGCCTCCTGCCCAGTCAGAGAAATGCCATCTTCCCCCACATTCTATAACACTAACTAACCATGCCTGGATACTTGCCCTGGCCTTTTACCAGAACTTGGCAGCTAAATCAATCAATAAGCTTAGTGGAGATATATTCTCTCATCATGAATGTTTCCTGAATTGGGGGCTGCCCTCGTGATGGGAGGTGCTGTTGCAGTGCTTTCACTTTCCTTTGTGTTAGGCGTGGGATGGCACAGAGAATTTTTTTCCATTTTGCCTTCAATCACCATAACCTCCTCTTTAATCTCCTTACCTTTCCCAGGATTCCACCTCTTAGCACCCCAATCAGGCTTTGTCACAGTGTTTGAACCTTAAAGTGGCAGTCTGCACCTCTTTGCAAAGTAAAGACCAGTCCACTGCTGCAGCCATTCACTTCCACAGTGTGCTGTGTGCTTTTTCTCAAATGATACATCAAACCAGCCTGCATTTGGGGGGGCATCTTTGTACTCACATGGTAGTCTACAAGCATCTGATATATGGGCCACCCTTCCCCACATAGAGGTTCATGACCAACTCAAAATTTTTCTCCCTGGATGCCTCTTTACCCCATTTCTTCTGTCTTCTGGCTGGCTTGCCAATTGTTGGTTCATAAAATGGCTCTGTGCACAGAGTTCATTTCACAAAAAAAGAAGGAAACCACTCCAGATTGGTAGGTGGCAGGTTTAATAAGCAAGGGGGTTTATCTATAAGGCTTGTCTTAGGCAACTGCAAGATGAGTAGATCTTCATATTTGCCTGCCAGAATCTTCAAAGTTTATAGAGATTGTCATTAGGTTCAGTCATGTACACCATCCAGGTGGTCTCAACAACATATTACTCCTCAAAATTTGTGTTCTTGGGCAGTGTGTAATGTGGGAAAGGCAAGTAGAATGTTCATACTAAGTAGCTTCTCATTAATTATCCAGGTCTGACTTGTAGGTCAACTAAGAATCACATCCTCTGAATGACCTCCTCCAAGAAAAGGGTGCAAAGTTTCAGTTACATAGGATGAATAAGTTCTGGATATCTAATGTACAGCACGGTGACTTAGTTACTACTATATTGTACACAGATAATGTGTTTAAATATGTTGAGAGGAAATTAACACTTCGGTAGAATTTGGGGGTAAATTATAAACCACCTACAGTGCTACAGTGATAGGTACTCAGTATTAAGAAAACCATAATAAACTATAATCTTTCAGAAAATGCAAAGTTGTATAGAAATTAAATGTAATCATAGAACACTGCACAGTTCCACTTTTGAATAATGTTCACATAACTATAATATAAACACTAATTATTGATTTAACAACAACAAAAAAAGGGCATGACTATGTTGGAAAAATAGAGAAGGACTCATATAGAGAAGTCAGTAGATAAATCTAACACTAGAAAATCAAAAAATAATCATGTTAGTTAGAGATACAAGGTATTAACAAAATATAGCAATAAAACTTAGACAAAGGATATCCTCTGAGAAGCAGAGACTCGAGTTTGTTGAAGTGAAAGGGAGGTTTTTAAAAAATCTTTTTCTATTATAAACTTAGTAAAACTATTCGACTTTTAAAATTATGTGCATATACAGATGTAATGAAGTATAAAATTAAAATTTAAAAATTAAAATGGGAAGAGTTTATTTCTACCAAATATAGTTACCACAATAAATAGTATTATGTTTATATCTAGTATAGTATAGTTAATACTATACTAATAGTTTAATGTTAATGGTAACAAGAGTTTAATAGTTTTGGAGTAAAAATAATCTTGAAGTGTACTTTAAGATTATAAAGTTACTACATTATTAAGATGGAACTATTAATGCTTGACTCATTAGGTCATCCTCATAAGATAGCTAATTTTTTTAGTCAGTCTCTCTCTTTCTCTCTCTCTCTGTCCCCTTTCCCTTTTTTAACCTATGAATTCTCTACCAGGAACGTTTAACCTGAATTTTCAGAGACGTTTACACATAACACAAAAAGAGACTGCCAATTTCTTTGCCACTAGGCAACTGTCAGTTTTCACTATCATTAAGTACCACTCTGAGCTAATTTGTTACCTGATTTGTTTCACTGCGTTTTCAGACTTGTTATTACTTGCTCTTATGACAGACGTATTTCCGCCATTTTAGCAGTTGAATTGAACTGTGGAAGGCAATTGATTATTGAGGAACGGTATCTCAGCTACACAGCAGCACCATCTTTTGGCCTTCTAAGGAAAATGATCTAAACTTGTAAATTATGAAGTCTGTATTTCTGGTATGTTCACTATGTGAATCACCTTTGAAGAGTAATTAAAGTAAGAAAATGGCTTTAAAAGGCATGAAATTATTGTGCCTGAGACAGGGTATCCACAAAAACAGGTCACCTGAAACAAAAAAAAATGTATATTTTATTCATTTAACAAAAATTAAAGTATATTACTTTAGATTCTGCTTACCTTGAAAGTAGTTAATTACTTTGTTTTTAACTTATGAATTAATTATGCATTAATTTTAGATGATTTTTTGAATATTGAAAATTTTAAATTATTTTATTTTTTGACTTATGAAAGGACTTTATGAAATATACTTATTTGTTAGAAGACAGGCTCCAAGATACTTTTTCTTCTACTTATCTTTAGAGTAGAAATAATACATCTCTTCCCAATACTCATGATTTTAACATATATTTGTCAAATATTTCTATCTTTCACATTCTATTATCAAATGCTTCCTGAAGGAAATTTGCAGAAAGTGCAAGTCTTATGAAAACTAGATTTTAAGTCAGTGTAAAAATAAAATGCATTATATGTCTTATAATATTATTTTATTTTGTCATTACTAATTTATTTACAGAAACTGAATATATGAAACAAATAGAATCAACATCAAAAAATGTAAGTTTTATTCTGATTCTAAAAATGACTGATTAATGAGAAAATAATTCAATTTATATTTTATATAGAAATAAATATTTTTTAATATTGATTTAAATATTGCTTTTCTAACTCACAAATGTTTCTGGTGTATTTTTTATATTGTTAATTTTTACACTATAATTTCTTTAATTTTACCATATAAAACATTGTGGCATTTAAATTTTTTTTATAATTATGCTTTTGCACTATGATCGTTTAGTTTCTTTTATAATTCTATTGCACCTATAAGTTTAAAGCTTTAAGAAAATGCTTATTTCCAAAAAATAATTTTTTCTAAAGGGTCTTCCTCATTAAAATCAATCTTACAGTGTTAACTCAAGATAATTATTTATATTTCTTCCTGTCCCCCTCCAAGCTCAGTGCATAATTTATACCACTGAGTTGGAAGAATATTCAGAAATAAAAACAAGATACAATTAAGTATATTTTTCAGGTTGTCTAGAGTTAGTCCTAGATCTGTATTGGTTAGTGTGATAGCAAAACTGTAAAAGTGAAAAGAGAATAAACAAATGCACTATTATAGTTGGAGACATCAATACCTCTCTATCAGTACTGAAAAATCAAAGAAATACAAAATTAATATATATGACCATTCTTAGCAGAGGGTAACTACCTCCAAAGTCTGGAATAATGTTAGCTACAACTAAAAGGTTGTGTTAGTAAACATGCGAAGTTAGCTAGCAAATGTAAAAGAATTGACAACACAAGTCCAACAGAAAATCTTGTACATGAATGTTTACAGATTATACATTATAGTCAAAAGTTAAAAAAAAATGAGCATCAGTTAAAGGATGGATTAAAAAAAATATAGTGTATTCAGGCAATGAAATACTATGCAGCCATAAAAAAGAATAATGGATGAAACTTGAAAACATTATACTATGTAAAAGAAGTTCATGAAAGGCTAACATTATATGATTTTATTCATATGACATGTCCAGAATGGGTGAATCCACAGAAATGGAATGTAAATTAGTAGTTTCCTAGACTTGGAGGAAATGAGAAGCAACTGCTAATCACTACAAAATTTCTTTGTAGGATGATGAGAATGTTTGAAATTAAAAGGTGGTGATGATCGCACAAAGTTTCACTCTGTGCATATGTGTGGGGGGGAACCACTGAACTGTACACATAAACAGTGAATTTTGTAATGTAAAATATCTCAATAAAACTATTATAAAATTTTTTATAAAATGAAAAAGAAATGAAAATATGAGCTGAGCAGTTGAAGGTCTCTGAACTCAATATTGTTATTTTTTATGCTATGTTTGAGTTATATTTTATTTTATACATGTATACATTACTAATACTCCAAATTGATGGTTAATAAATATTTGTTGAACAATCAAGCATTATATCTATATACAGCCTGTGTATAAACTTTCTTTAATATAGATTCTTAAACATTTAATTTCTCCTTTTTCTCCTGTAATTTAAATGACATTGAATTCCACCTTGATGATAAATTATTTAATCAATAAATTCATGTAGGTACAATCACAGAATATATTACTTCTCAATTCTGTCACTAACTTACTTCCTTGTTGGTTTGGAGAAGTACCCGTTTTATAGCTTAGTTTCCTTACCAATTTTTATTTCCATGATGCTGCTCTTGACACTGCTTTAAGTGAAAATGTTACTATACTACTTCATAGATATTCAGAACCTTTCAGGTTTTGGATGAAGAGGTCTGATTGAAAATCAGATACAGACACATATGGAGAATTCTAAGTTCCCAGTTGCCTTGAAGTTAACTGGAGTGGGCACTTGATTATTATGAAGGCTAGAATTGGATTGAAGAATCATACTTAAAGGTGTAATAGAGCTCAGAAAGTGCCAGACCTTAGAAGTACCTGGCCCTTGATTGTAGCAGCTGGAAGTGATTTAACAAGCTCTTGAGGTGACAGAATCAAATGTATTATATGATGAATGGGTTGTTTCAATATAGTAAATTATTTTGCTCTTTAAAAATCAGAATTAAATGGTTTATGTTTTGGAGTAGGGGGAAGGGAGTTCCAATAGAAGGACTCACAGTTATCTACATAAATGGGAGCTCAAACCACAGCCATCATATTCTTGGAGGGGTGGGAGTGGGGAGCGCTGTTACACACAGCTTTTGCTCTGTATTAACTATATGCACCTTTATTAATTAAAGGATTATATCTTAGTAATTATCTCTTGTAGCATTTGTTAAGATTCTGTCCTCGTGCCCCCATTTTTTTTCTATAAAGCATAGAAGTAATGCCCAGAGCCTCATTTAATATCTATAAGAATTAAAAGAATAGCCATATGTTAAAGTTAGCAGACCAGGCAGGGAAGGGTGAATTGAAGAGAAGTGTTCAAAAGGTACAAACTTCCAGTTATTAGATAAATAAGTACTAGAAATGTAACATATAACATGATGACTATTGTTAACACTGCTGTATGGTATACAGGAAAGTTGTTAAGAGTAAGTACTAGGAGTTCTTATCACAAAGATAATTTTTTCTTCTTTTCTTCTTTTTCTTGTATCTATATGGGATAATAGTTGTTAGCTGAACCCATTTTGGTAATCATTTCACAATATACCTAAATCAAACCATCATGCCATATGCCTTAAATTTATATAGTGCTGTATGTCAATTATTTCTCAATAAAATTAGAAAAAAGAGGTTTAAAAAGATTTTAAAAAGTTAGTAGACTAAGGAGGTGGAATATGCCTAGATCTTTCAGCACTGACAGCCCAGTATCAGCTGATTTCAGGAATTTATTACCAACAAATTGGTTAGTTGTTTAAGTCACTAGTCAAGTTATTGTCACATAAACAATTGCTTTTCTGAATATGTATAACTTTTAAAAAAACTGATTCATTAGAACAAAGTTAAGCAGCATTCAAAATGCCCTTTATAAGTTTGTTCTTTATATTAGTTTGTAGTTAATAGCTTCTTTTTTTAGCAGTTGGACACCTGTTCCGATCCTCAAATGTCAGGCTTTTGGCATTAAGGACTGAATTATTTACCATTTATCCCCCAAATATTCCTCAGTCTCAACTACAGGAATTACCAATGCTACTAAAAGAAAAAAGACTAAATATACCTCATAACCATCTTGCATTCAGGCCTTCTGCTTCTGCAGCGAAGAGAGGGATCTTTATTGTTGTTAAAAGCACAAACATCATATTTCTTCCTCTACCTCTTCCTCCTTTCCTTTCTTCTTTCCTCTTTTCCTTCCTTCCTTTCTTCCTTCTTCCTTTCCTTCCTTTCTTCTTCCCTTCCTTCCTTCCTTCCTTCTTTTCTTCCTTCCTTCCTTCTTTTCTCCCTTCCTTTCTTCCTTCCTTCCTTCCTTCCTTCCTTCCTTCCTTCCTTCCTTCCTTCCTTCCTTCTTTTCTTCCTTCCTTCTTTCTTTCCTTTCTTTTCTTAATTCACTCAGAAGGAAGTAATTTTCTGCCCCTGGTTAGAAAACTGAGTTTTTTCTCCTCTTTCTTCATAAACTTAATAATTCTACACACCAAAATATATCGCCACATTAACTCAGTGTATCAAAACTACAATTACACTTTGAGTTTATAACTTCAATGAAAAAAGACACTTAGGTGAGAAATTCCGTAATCTCTTACACAGAATCTAGTGTTTGAAAGCACAGTATTGCTGATTTCTCAAATCACATCTTTAGGCCTTCATATTCTCCAATTAAAATAGAAAATTCAGAAAAATTGTCCTTTGGATAATTTAGCATCTCTCTCCAATATGTATTCAAATGTGAACAAAAGCTGAAATGTCCTATAAGATATAAGAAATAAACTATTTAAGCTTGAAATAATGCTTAAGTTTTTTTCTTTTATTTATAAATGAAGAAATGAGCTTAGAAAAATATTTTAAGATATGCAATCCAAAATTTAAAAAAAGACCCATTTTTACAATGAACTAAAATTAAAGAATATAAAAATTAATTACCTATTAAAAGATTCAAAATATACTAATTGGTGTGATAAAAAGAATTTATTAATTTATATTGCTGAACATCTGTTCCTAGTTATAATAAATCTGGAGTGGTTGCAGAGTATATTTTTACTTTAAGATCATCTAAAATGAGGTGCTTCAAAAAATTTCAAGCATATTAAACTTGATGATAGATACCACAGTCTTCCAAAAAATACATTTTTTATTATTTGTATTATCAAAAATAGATATTATTTAAAGATGAAATTAGTATTTAGAAAAAAATGAAATAAAGTTGGCATGAGCTAAGATATGTGAAGTAGGGCCTATAAAATGTTTTTGAAATATCATATCTACTTTTATATAAGCTTTCAAATTTTTCAAGTTTTGTTTACTGTATACCGGATATTACCAGAGTTTGACATATTGGACTCTGCAGAAGCCTCCAAGAATCTGTGGAATAAAAATTTAATTGTATTTTTTAAGTCTGTTAAGCTACATATAAACTGCTTATATATTTAGATAAATTTCTTTAAATCACAATGAAGAAGAAAGGCATTCACTCATACAACACAAGGATTTTCAGTGCCAATAATGTGCTAGCACTGTTCTAGGTGCTGGGAATGCAGTAGTGAACAAAGCATTTCTCACACTAGTATGCATTCTAATAAGCAAATGGTATTCTCATATAAATAAAAGAGTCAAGCAACAAATTTGATTTTAGCACATTATGCCCAGATGTATACATCTCTTGATTTTGCTTATTGTGTTCTACTTACATTTAACTCATTTTTTCCATCTAGTGGAACCTACTCAACCTTTAAATCCCAGTTCAAATTGTACTTTTTTGAAGCTTTCTTTACACTGCTTCCATCACTTCACTCATGCATAAAATAAAATGCTTTTTCTTCCAAATACTGATAACAATTGTTCACCGTATTGCTTTATTATTAATCACACGCTTGAATGTGTGATTCTCAACAGAAGCCATAACTTATTTGTTTTTATAGTTCTCATACCTAACACAATGCTAGATATATGTAGCCACAAATAATAGATTATATGGAAAAAAAGTAGAATGAATAAAACAGTTTTGAGATGTCTTCATAGATAGCATATTAAAGAATTAAATGGTCCAATTAGGAATTAATATTTTATTAGTTTTTTATTCTTACCACAACAAATTACCACAAATTTAGTGGCTTAAAACATTGCAAATTTATTATGTTGTAATTCTGGAGGTTAGCAGGCTGACACGAGTATCACTGGGCTAAAATCAAGGCAAGGCTGCATTACTTCCTGTAAATTCTAGGAGAGAATCTGTTACCTTGCTCTAGAGGCTGCCCACATTTCTTGGCTTGTGGTCCTTTTCCTCCATTTTCAAAGCCAGCAACATCTCATCTCTCTTACCCTTCTCTGACCACAGCCAAGAAAGTTTCTATATTTTTAAGGATTTCTGTGATTAGATTGAGCACACTGAGATAATCTAGAATAATCTCCCCAAAATCTTTAGCCTTAATTATATCTGCAAAATTCCTTTTGTCATGTAAAGTAAAATATCCACAGGTTCTTGGGATTAGGATGGGAGGACATTATTCTGCCTACCACAAATAAGATCAGATCAGTAGTTTGGTATATGTGTTGTAGCAACTGCTACTAAGATGAAAAATAAAAATGTCCAGTATTAGAACAAGTTGTCACAGTCAAGACATTATAAGAATGTATCTAATGAAGATATTTTCTTCATAGTTAATAAAAAATTGAATAAGTAAATAAATAATTGAGTAAATAGAGTCAAAGAAAGTTACATAAAGAAGTAAACAAGCAAAAATTTGAGGTAGACCAAATATAAACCTAAAAGTCATCAAAATCAAAACTAAGTTTTTTTGTAAAAAATTTATTTCAGAATTATAACTTTTTTCAGTTGAGAGGCAGTAAATAAAGAGGAGGAAATCTACATTCATTTTCACTTTCCCAACTTCAATTGCCAGTTATCTTAAAGTTTTTAATGTGCTTAAAAAAAAAAGTCTTTTGCAATTTCCCCAAAGAGATCACAACAGTGTTAGAGCATTTGTCCTGATATCTAGACTATGATTTCAGTGGCTCAGTTTCATTTCATCACTTTTACATTCCCATGAGCCATCCACAATAATTTCTCCCTATCTCAATAAACACATTTGTCAAATACTACTACTTGTCAATGACATCAATTTAATTTTATTGGAGAAAGGGTCAGAAGCAAATATCCAATAGACTACTCTCTGTAAATCAGATCTAAAAATACCCCATTTGTTGTTGTCACCAACATTTATTTGCAGGGGAGAAAGGGACAAAAAAAAAGAAAATTTACTCTTGTAAATATCAGCAAGGAACAAAAGAATAGATAAAAATGAGAATGGTGAATGCTCAATGAATGTTTGAATTTTTTTAAAAAATATTAAGCAATTTAAATTTCTAGCCTTATTTAAATTCAGAGATATTCTTATGATTCTGGTTTTGAGAATATTCATTTGCCTT
This sequence comes from Macroglossus sobrinus, assembly GCA_004027375.1. Lineage (NCBI taxonomy): Eukaryota > Metazoa > Chordata > Mammalia > Chiroptera > Pteropodidae > Macroglossus > Macroglossus sobrinus. The sequence goes on along the minus strand of PVKZ01001815.1, from coordinate 19,738 downwards.
TTCAACATATGCAATTGCCATTCAAACCATATGCTTATCTGCATAACTCAAATAATCAGTCTATTTGTGTATAATTCAATTACAAACTCGTGTTTCATTATAGGAGGAAAGTTATTATTTTCTGTGTATGTTATTTTAAAATATAATCAGAAATTTTCAGGGCAATATTGTGTTTTAGAAATTACCTCATATAAGTTGCACACTTTAAAAATGAACACACTGAAGGGATTTAATGATTTGTCCTAGGCGACATAGCTAGTTGGTGAAGTTAAACTCAGTTTAAATGTCAGTACTCTCTCTTCCTCATAATCAAGCTTGCCTTCAGAATTTCTCCTTTTTTTCTACAAACATCAACATTTGATTCTTTATATTCTATAATATATGTGTATTCTCTCACCTAGTTTAATAGAAACAGGCCAGAATGCAGTTGTCACATAACATCTGCTATGATAGTTACATCTTTAAAAATTATTCTTACTTTGGGGATGAGTGCTGGGATTAGAATAGGAAAAAATAGTACATGTCACATGAACTATCAAAAATAGATATAGGTGAGAAATGATGGTAATTTTGTCAAGGAGAGTGTCAATGTACAAGCACAGATAATTCCATATTAGTTAAAATTAATAAGACATGGTGGCGGAATAAGTATGAAGTAAAAAAAAGGAGGTCATAAAGATAATTTTCAGATTTCTAAATTATACAATTAGAAATATAATAATATATTTACAGAGAGAAAATATTAAAGGATATAACTATTAATCAGATTTTGGTAGGTTATGATGCAATAACAAACAATTCCCTAATTTTAGTAACTTTTGTAAGAATCAAGTTTAGATTTTCCTTCATGGTTAGAAAGGCAGACTCTGGAGTCAGACTCCCTGATTATGAATCCCAGCTACTACACTTACTAAATGGCTATCCATGAGAAAGTTACATAAATTTACTCTGTCTCCAGGTCCTCATCTGTCAAATGAGGATTTTTCAAGTGAAGAAAATAAATGTAGTTTCTTCCTACAGTTGTTATAAGAATTAGATAACTTACTATGTATATAATTTCAAACTTGACACATAGCAAGTTTCCAATAAATGTTAACTTATTTTATTACTATTACTATCCTCATTCCAGTGAAGAGACAACTGAAGTATAAAATGTTTAAAAAATTTGTCCAAGATCACATGGGTAGTTGCAGATAGAGACAAAATTTGAGGCCAATAATACTGACTTCAGATCCAATGTTCTTAATCATTATATTAAAATATCTCTGCTCATCTTTCACCTAATCAATGCATGTGGACCTCAAACACCGGCATTCTACAACAAGCCTATTGTTAGAAGTAAGCATGAATGTCTCATTTTTAACATTATTTCTGAAGTAACCCGAGTATACATAGACATTTGAAATATAGCAAAGCAAATTATCAGTGGAGAAAGCTAGGATATTTCAATGAGTAGCCTGAGCAATTAAATTTCCACTGGAAAAATAAATTTGGACCACCACCATTAAGTATATAGTTCTATTTCAGATGATTCAATGACTCATGAACTCAGATCAGAGAACTGTTTAACTTACTTGTATAATTATTCCAGCATTATTAAGACATAATTGGCATGTATTACTGTGTAAATTTAAGGTACAATGCAATGATTTGATATGTTATATATTGTAAAATGTTTTCATTGCATAACTTTTTGTTCTCTTGACTCTTAAAATTCTCTTTTTGTCTTTGACTTTGGTAGTTTTATTATAATGTGTCTTGTAAAAGATTATTTTGGATGGAAATTGTCCGGTGATCTATTAACTAAATGAATTTGTATGTCTCAATCTCTGTGTTTGGAAAGTTCTCAGCCATTATTTCTTTATACTTTCTGCTCCTTTCTCCCTCTCTTCCTTCTGGGATGCCAATGATGCCAAGATTGCTTTCCTTAACCATGTCCCATAAGTCTCACAGGCTTTTAAAAATTCCTTTTTATCCTTTTTTTTTTTTTTTTTTTTTTTGCTCCTCTGACGGGATGATTTTAAATGCTCTTCCTTTGATTTTGCTCAGTTTTTATTCTGCTCAGTCAAGTCTGATTTCGAGAATCCCAATTGAATTCTTCAGATGAGTCATTGTATTCTCCAGTTTCAAAATTACTGTTTTTTGTTTGTTTTTTGTTTGATGTGTTTTGTCTCCTTGTTGAACTTCTTGTTTATTTTTTTCACTAAATTTTTTATGTGTATTCTGTTGAAGCAATCTCAGCATATTTAGAATAATTATTTTGAAATTTTTTGTTAGGTAGTTCATGTATATTCATTTCTTTGGGGACGATTACTGAAAGTTTATGTTCCTTTGGTGACATCATGTTTTCTTGATTCATCACAATCTCCATAGCTTTGTATAGGTGTCAGTAGTTTTGAAGAAGCAATCATCTCTTTTAGACTTTATGGACTAACTTTGGTGAGGAAAGACTTTCATCTGTGAGTGGGGGCATGCTGATGTGTGTTGTGACCCCCGGTCTAATGATGCAGAGTGCCAACTACAGGAGTATGTGATAGCTCCTGGTCCAGGACGGCATGATGTTCTGACAACTCAGGCTACTGGCTCTACAAAACTACAACTGTGTCTTTTTTGCTAGGCAGTACAGTGGTCCCCAGTTGCTACAATGGCTATTGGGGTCCTCAGTGACACCTCCGGATCTATCAGTTAGGAACCAGAGCAGGCACCAGTGGTGGCTGGAGCTGTTGGTGTGGATACACTCAACCCTTGGGAACACCAGCTGGTGCCTGTGTAGCAACAAGGGCTAGTTGCAGACATACATGTGTAAACAGAGACTAAGACCAACAACAAGGGCCAGGACCAACTGTGGGCACTCTAAAAGCTGCAGGGCCCTAGCTTTTGGCATATACCCCTTGGCTTCAGGGTCTCTGCAGAAGTGTGTTGACGACAGAAGGTGCTATTGATGAGAGTTGAGACAGCAGGGTGCAAGTACACAGCTTTGGATCTGGATGCAATTGAGCCCAGTAATGCAGACCAGTACAAAAATAAGGGCAAATCTGGCCCAACAAGCATCTGTGGGATCTGTGACTCTTGCTATGCATTGCTGCAACTGCAGAATCTTGCCATAGATGCACAGCAGTAAAGGTCAGTGATGAGTAAGACCAGGGGTTTGTGGGTACACAACTAGAGGAGTTAGATGCAGGTAAACCCAGAGGTGCAGTCCAGTGATAGGAGTCACATTTAGTCTGACAAAGTAGCTGTGGGGCTCCGTCAGTCAGTGTGAACACTTGTGGCTACAGGGTCTCATCACAGGTGAAGACACAGAGGAGCAGGGAAGAACCTCATTCACATGGCACAAATTAAACAATGGAAGAAGAGACTTATATATTCAACTAAAATAAAACTGTTTATTAAAAACTGAATTAAGAGAGTGATAAAGAACAGAAGGCATGAAAGAATACATTTGAATCCAAATAATTATCATAATAATGATTTTCATAGATTATATAAATAAAACATACAAATCAATTCATAAACAGCTCAAAAGAGATATGGGTAAAGTAATAACACAGGAACTTCACAAATGAAGTTAACCAAATAGTATATCAAAAAGTAGTTGCTTAACGATAACTCTCATTAGTAATCAGGAAAATACAAATTGATAGGATGAATACATGCTGCTATTATAAACTGAAAAAATGGCAAAATATTTTATTAAGTTTAGCAATACCAAGAGCTAGCAAAAATGTGGAGTAATTGGAATTTTTTAATATTTTGATACTGCTAAATTTACCACTATGACTTTGTAAAATATCATTATTTAATATCAGTTGATAATAAAAGGCACATACACAATGACCCAGTATTTCCACTACTAGTGGTATACACTGGATAAAATTTCTCAAGTTTTAGAATGAATGAATGCACACGAATATCTTCAACAATATTGTTTGTAAAAGCCCCAAATTAGCCTGATACTGTCAACTGAACAAATGAATAAATGTTTTGTGGTATATTCCTACAATAGTATATGCATGACAAAATATATTTAACTGAGAAATATTTAGATAAACTGACAATTAAATGGAGCTATGTAGAATAAACATAATGAAAAATACTTTTAAAACTTTTATGGTTAAAATAAACTCTAATTATATTGTCTAAAAAAACCTTTTTAGCCTGTTTTTGTATTCTCATAGATTTTTAAATAAAATTCATGGATATTATTTCTAAATGTCCCTTTAACTATTTTCATGATTCTCTTACTGATTTTGGAAATACTCTGTCAAAAAAGAAAAATAATGATTCTTGCTGAAGCAAATGAGACGTTATGACATCACACTTTGAAGAGCTAACAAATCTGTAGTCTTATCAAGTTTGACAGTTATAAAGAGGATTTCAAAAACTGATTGTATCTGCTATGGTTTTAAGAGGGTTATTATATAGCTAGGGAAAAAATGTTCTTTAAATCTCTTCTCTAGGGAAGGTACTCTAAAGAGGTTATTCTTAATTCACAAACACTGTCACTCTTTTCTTTATATGCAATATAAATTATTATGAAATGTGCCATTTTCTACCACTCTAAAATGAAATATTTCATGTTATACATGTAGATTTAGCTATTTTTCACTATATCACATAAAATATACATTGCTTTTAATTTCTGAAGTTTTAATATCTTTGTGTTTCTATTCTGCTATAAAAATTTAAACACCTAATTTTCATTTTTTTTAGTAATTAAGGAATAGCTTAATGTTCAGGTGTAAGATTTTAATGAGAATTCAGTATTATTGGTATTTATCAGTTAAGTAAATTGGTTCTTATTTATGTAGAAAGCATAGTTACTTCAGCCACATATGCCTTGTTTTGCTTGCTCAGAAGCTATTTATCACAGCCCAACTCTCAAAAAAGCAATTTGTGTAATTAAAAAAATATTTTGGAACCTGCAAACCATTTTTTGGTACCTCTGTTTTGAATATTAGAGAAATGGATCTTTTGCAAATGGATGCAGTCTGTTAATGATGAGACAAAAGGCAGTCTCAGCCTCTCTCAAAAATGTACACTTTTTCTAGAAACTTCCTTTTCCTGCTCATTTCTCTCTATAAAAGCCTTTTGTTTTGTACAGCTCTTAGAAACTTATTTCTCTTTGCTAGATGAAATTCTGCCTGATTCATGAAGTGTTGAATAAAGCCAGTAAGATCTATAAATTTATTGTTGAATTTTGTTTTTTAAACAAAAACAAGTATTTTTATCCAATATTTTCTCTCAGTATATATCCTGTATTTTCAGTTTCTTCATAGTGTCTTTGTATAGCAAAGGCATTTGGCTTTAATAAAGTTGGATGTACCTATTTTGTGGATCATACATTTGGTGCCATATCTAAAAATCTATCACCAAATCTAAGATCACATAGATTTTCTCCTAAGTGTTTACTTTCAGAAGTTTTTTTCTGTTTTTTCTTTTATATTTAGGTCCATGATTTATTTTGAGCTACTTATTTTTTGAAGTGTAGGAACTGTGTCTAGTTTCAATTTTTTTGACATATGGATGTCCAATTTTTCCAGAACCATTAGTTAAAAAATAATTCCTTTCTCCACTGAATTACCCTTGAATTTTTGTCAAGAATAAGTTTAGAATAACCATTTAGGTCTACTTTGGACTCTCCTATTTCATTGATGTCTAAATCTATTATTTCACTAATACCATGCTATAGCTTTATAATAAGTCTGGAAATCAGTTAATGTAGTCTCCATTTTGTTCTTCTTCAGTATTTTCTTGGCAATCCTGGGAGCTTTTGCCTTTCCATCTAATTTTAGTCAGGTTTCATTGGAATCTATTGAATATAAATCTACAGAATTAATATTTAGAAGAATTGACATCTTAAGAATAATTTGTTTTCCAATCCATGAACATGCATATCTCTCCATTTACCTAAATCTTCGATTTATTTAATCATTGTTTAATAGTACCTACTTACAAATATTGTGCATATTTTGCTTTATGTAAACTATTTAGGTAAGTTATTATAAATTATACTTTTAAAAATTCCAAATTTTAATTATTTATTTCTAATATAGGAGAGCAGTTGATTTGTATGTTTGACCTTGTATCTTGCCACCTTGCTGTATTTATTTATTCCAGAAGGATTTTTGTAGATTCTTTGAGGTTTTCTACATAGATAATTATTTCATCCCTGAATGAAAATGTTAATTTTTCTTTCCAATTTTTTAAAAAGATTGGTAATATTTCATAATACTGTTTCAATATTTTTTATTATACCTACCTAGGATGATGGTGTTGATGGTGTAATGTTGATATGAATATTTTTCCTATAATTTCTCTAATTCATAAATTTCTGATCTTTTTTTAATTACTATTTTTTTCTCTGCTCACTTTGCATTTAATTCTTTATTCTCTTAGAATAAAAGCATAGATCATGGATTTTTATTTAATATAAGCATGTAATGCTATATATTTCTCTCTAGGGACTATTTTACCCACAAAATTTGTTATGTAGTATTTTCCTTTTTTTTTGTTCATTTCAAAATGTTTTCCAATTTCTCTGTGAACTGACCTAAAATATTGTCTATATAAGTAAATTATTGATGTATACTTTTAGAAAGTATATATTTCGATAGAACAGCAAAGTGATTAATGGTGAATTTTCTGGAGATGAGTGCTTGGTTTCCATCTATACTTTACCACTTTCTAATATATGATCATGAAAAAATACTTAGCCTCACTTTGACTAAGTTTTTCTATTTGTGAAATAGGAATAAAATGAAGATACCTATCTCATAGTGTAGTAATAATGATTAAACCTGTTCAATGTCTTGATCATATTGTTATAAGCAGTAAACATGTCATACATATTAGCTGCCATTATTTGTATTATGATTATCAAAATACATGCCTTTGTCATCATCATCCACAGCAGTAGCAGTTGCATCAAATAAACTTGAAAAACATACTGAGAAGCAATAGTCTGATACGTAGACTGAAAATGAGAAGAGTATAATGTCATGAACAAGAGAAGTGGGTGGCCGGAGAAGACATAAATAGGTTATCTCAAAGGTTATTTTCTCACTCTATACTTCTTCTATAGCCAATCTCATTGGCATAAATTCACATAGAACCATAGAACTTCATGGATTATAAATACATTTACTTATGATTCCCAAATTCACAATTTTGAACCAAACCTCTCTGAACTCCAGTTATCTTAAGCCACTGTTTACTAAAATGGATTAATGATAACTCTCAAAGGCTCTTCAGGCTCAGCATGTCTATATCTCAATTCATAAACTTTGCCCTAAAATTGTTATTTTCCAGAGTTTTCTTTAGTATTAAACCATTCATCATTTTTTATAGGCCAATATCTCCCATTTTAAATCTATCAGAAAGCTCATTAATTTTTACCTCTAAATGTTGTTAAATTTAAATATTTTTACAATTTACACATTACTCTCTTTTCTTGGCATCATAATTTTAGATCAAGAAATCATTTCTCATCTGGTCTATAACAGACCCTTAACAAAGCTGACATCCATTCTCAATGCTTCCAGTTCCATATCTATATTTTAGTCAAAATGGTCATTGACAAATGCAAACCAGTTTATATTACTCTAACCCATCTCTCTTCATTACTAAAAATTTGCTTGGCTCTCTTTCTTTGAAAGATCTTGGCCTATTTCCCCATTCATATTTGTTACCATGTTTTCCCTATTTTTCCACATCCTAGTCGCACAGACCTTCTGGCACTTACTCAGATGTTTTCTGCTCCTATAGCCAAAGTATCTTTGCACATATTTTCTCTGCCTGGGCTCTGCCGTACTTGTCTTCTAATTAATAAATTCTGCTCATTAATCAGACCAGTTCAAATGGTGCTCCTTCAGGGAGCCTACTCTGACAATATTTCTCTGTTTATGTTCTCAATGTTTCTATCACATAAGTACATTTACATATGTGATTTTGTGATTAATGTTTATCTCTCCATTACACTTTAAATGTCAGTGATCAGAGACAGTGTTCTTTATTGTTCACTACCACATTACCCTTAATCTGAAAATGTCTGGTCACAATAAGCATAAATCACATTTTGATACTTAAAAAAATAAGTAAAGAAATAAAGTCCATTTTAGAGTGGCATAACTTAGAAGAATAAAATATTAATCAAAGGAAAAATTAGCAAAATATTAACTTTGTAAGACTATTAACAAGAGGTCCTGGTCATTTAATTTATCCTTGTATTAATGTGTTTTTGACTATAAATACAAATTATTTTTCTCTATCTAACCAAAGTGAAAACCATTATATTATAATGAACAGAGGTCTAGACCAAAGAAGAAGAAAAAAGTGTGTGTGTGTGTGTGTGTGTGTGTGTGTGTGTGTGTGTGTGTGTGTCTAGGAAAATGAGTTCTGGTCTCAACTTTTGCCAAAAGAATCTCACATAGAGCTGTACACAACTCTGATAATCTAAAAAGAGGCTCTTTTGGTATATAATTTTTGTCTCAGGACCAGTTTCTCATTAACCTACAACAAATTATTTCAAATAATCAAGTATACATATATTTTTTTTATTTGAGTTGGATTAGAAGCACTTCCAGAAATAAGAATTTGGTAGTAAGATTATTTGGGAGGTAAACCTAGGTAACACCTATAGGAAACTGTGGAAGCAAAATGTGAAATCTAGGAATCGATGTAGATTATGTACAGCAGAATTATGTCTCCCACAGATTAAGGGACCTGGAGTATTTGTTCATTAATATCCTTTAGTCATTGGCTGACAGTTACTCCTGGGGTGGATGTTAATTCTTAATATTCCTGCCCTGCCCATCATGTGAACAAAATGGAAGTGGAGTCTAACCACAAGGAAATTTGAATAGTTGAAAGATAGGCCAGTGTGTACTTCCCTGGGAAAGCCCAAAAGGATATGGGTGAGATATCAAAATTGTCTACTACAGTCCCCTCCTTGTGCTGCAAAGATTCACTCATGTCTCATAAAAAGATATTCTTATAACTCCCATACCATTCATTCAACATGTACTTCATCTTTGGCCAGCACTTCCATTTTCTTGAGTTTATTCTCAGTGGAGTAACTCAGACTTTAATTTCCAAGAGAATGACTACTGGTTATTATTCTCTTTTAAGCCATTTTACTGTAATTACCCATTACTGAGCATGGATTAAGAAACCATAGTGAATTCCCCCATTTCCAGATATACTCTTATTTGTCCCCATTCTGTAGCATCATCCCTATCTCTTATCATAATAAGAGTAATTTTTTTTTGCCAGTATAGTATGCCAGGAGTATATTTCTTTACTTGCCTCCCTGTCTCCTGTAAAACACTTTCTGTATATCTTAGATGCATGTATATGTGTCTCTATAAAGTTGCATGCCAGAAGCTGGATTTTGAATGATAAATAGTTCTTTGCTACAGAAAATCTCATCTTGAATCAGCAACATAGGATCTCTGCTACTAGATTATTGGACTTTTCCTTGGGACTTGCCAGAAATGACACTTAATGTTCTTATTTTATCACATATTTGTCCCAAAGAATGAGTCTGTGAAGAACTCACTTTTGCTCTTTAACCTATTCTATACCAGTGATCTTCTGAGTCACTAAGTGTGTTATTAAATCATCAATATCCTAAGAAGCTCACCTAATATCTTTCTCAGAGATAAGGGTTACAAGAAGTAATAATTTGTTCTTTATTTTAGATGGGATATATTAGATCATGTACTTCTATGATATTCACTAATAATGTAGTTCCCTGTACCTATGTTGGGTTTATTTTATACCCTATGGTGCCCATGTCTCTTACTTTACCATAATTCTTTCTATTACATCTTTCCCAGAAATGATTAAAATAATATTTTCAATATAAGAGAACAATTTGAGATTTAATAAAATATCTGATGATCAAGTTTTCTGTGAACTATATTGTGACAAAGAGTAAGAAAATATAGTTATATCATAAAACAATGAAGATGTATTGCTATCCATTCCAAAGAAATACAAATAGTTCTGTTCCTCGTTTTCCATGGGGACAAAAAGAACACATTTTCACAGATCAATATCTGCATATAAGTGCCAGAGGCTTTCCTGATTTGTTTTAGTATCAAACCCATATTCAGCATATCAGCAATGATTGGAGCTATCACTTGGTTACCCTAACAGAGTGTTCTACCATTTGCCAATCCAGAGATTATTTTGATGAGCTAAACAGTGGTGTGATAAGACGACCACACCTAATTCCTTTAAGTCTTTGAGAATAGCACCAATTGCTGCCATTCAACTTAAGATTTATTGCTTCTGATTTTCTATCTGGACCAAGGATTTGTGTACAGTTTCAAAAGCTTCCACCTGGCCTTTCCTACAGTGAAATCTTAGCTCATACTTCATAGAAAGCCAATGTGAAGATTCTGCCAGCCACTGAGGGTTTATCCTTATTAAGAACCCATGACTAGAAAAATGGCTACCAAATGGTGCTTTTACACATTGGCAAACTTAGGGCAGAAATTCATTTCCCATCTGACTGGTATGTCCCCGCTCTCTAACAAAGGCCTATACATTCTTTTAGGTTCCTAAAGTTTCTAATAACCCTTGGAAGATCTATTGCAGGTCAAGAAACTGGATTATGATTCTCCACAGTGGTGGCTAACATCAGCCTTCTGCTCACTAGCTGTTTATTGTTTCCAATGTTTAGTCAAATAATGACCTCATTGGTTGCCCATCTCTTTACCCCTAATAACATAATGGTTTATTTGCCTTCATTATATATGTCTATGTGTCAGTGCCCCCCTGCTGGCCATTCCAATCTTACTCTTTCTTACAGTAATTGCATCCACCTTGCTGTTGACAATTATTTACTGTTGTTTGGCTTCTGCTATTCCTGAATCCAATTATCTCCACTGTCTCTATAGTTCATATTGCTATATCTGTCTGAAATGACCTCTTTTCAACCCCTGCCCTTTTCTCCCCTGAAAGCCATTCTAAGCACCTTTCTTTCGAGGTCCACATTAAATTCACTTCTTTGTCATAAAATATTCTCAAATTTCCCAGCCCAATTGGGTCACTTTTATGCTTTCCTCATTTTTAATTTGTACCAGATCTTTGCATCTCAGCGTCTCTATTAGAGGCAGGGTTGTATTTCACTATAGTATAAGATCCTTGAGTACAGAAACTGTCCAGTTTATCAATTATCTCCTGAAGCTCTCTTCCTAAAAGTCTGTCCTTTTTGGAATAGTTAAAGTCATATATATATAATTAATTCATAATTTGATAAAATACAAGGTGTATGGATGTTTATATATTTTAATAATATAGTATATTACATTTTCCAGTAATTAATTTAAATGAAGTAACATGGATGAAGTACTTGTAATGATATACATAAAGGATCAGAGGAAGAAATATAACAGTTGTGATTTTTTTATGTTAGCAATTCTGTGATAGTTTACTTTATCTAAAGATCTCCAAAGCTTTACAAACATTAACATCTCTCTCTTATCCAGTGAGATAAGTATCATTATACAAGTTTTTTGTGAAGTGATGGAGGCACAAAGAGATTAAGTGACTTTTTTCCAAGGTTACTGTCAGTTGTGACAAAGAAAAGGATAGCAGTTAGATTTAAGAATCTCAACCTTATACTTTAACTATCCTTGAGCTCTGTATTTTTGTCACCCAAAATAGGTTTAAAATTAAAAATAAAGACCAATAAACAAAGACCATATAAGTAAAAACTAAGTATTTGGATATATTGATTAAGTAGATAAGTAAAAACTAAGTATTTGACATATTGATTAAGTAGATAAAAACATTAAACACAAATTAGGAAAACTAGTTTTATTGAAATTGATGTGGTCCGCAGTTTGTAATTAAATAAGGATGGAAGAGATTATTTTATATGCCAATCAATTTGTAAATAAGAATATATGCCTGTGCATTAATACAATTCTCAGAATATATATAAAAGCATATTTATATCATTTGAATTATTGACATGGCCTATGATAATTTATAGAACTAAAAACTAAATTTGAATAAAACATTTTCTTTGTTCTTTGTTTTAACAATTCATCTTATCAGATTGTAAAGGATTAAAATCACTTTCCAACTGACCTCTTCATAAAGCATGAATTCTATTATGAAAGTAGAACAAAATTTATTCCTCATTCTGCTAAACAGACAAAAAAATTATTATTGTACAGATTGCCCTAGTAATTATTAATCTGCATCTGTAATATATATATTTGTTTATCTAATAGTTATGAGAAATAAAATTGATCCCAGGAAACTACTACAAAGTTCTGGGCATTCTTTTTAAACAATGTACTTCTGAGTCTTTTGAAGACTATCTGGTGTTGGCAGTAAATAAGAGTCATCTAAAGTTTCTTCACTATGAGCTAAGCTTCTGCTTTTGCAAATGGAGGATGTCTACAGGCCCCTGATATTTGCAGTAAGAGTTCTGTCACCATAGTCTAAATATTTTAGAATTTTGCATAAATAGAATATGCAACACATACTCTTTCTCATGACTTATTTTACTCAACATTATTTTTCTATTTACTATATATTGTAAAAAAAATAGGCCATTTTTATTATTGTATAGTAGTCCATTGTGTGGGTATCTCATATTTTTAAAAATTCATTCACCTGCTGATGATCATTTGTGTTGTTTTCAGTTTCTAACTATTCAAAATATAGCTTCTATAAACATTTTTTATAAAAGTATTTGTATGTATACTCATTTCCATCTTTCTAGGTAAATATCATATAGTGAAAAGTCCACATCTTATGATAGGTGTGTGTTCAATAGTTTTAAGAAACTCAAACTATTTTCCAAAGTGGTTGTACAATTTTACATTTTATTAATGATGTACAGAGTACCAGTTTCTCTTCATACCAACTCTTGCTATGAAGTTTATTTTTTTAATTTTAGACATTATGATAGGTGTATAGTGATATCTCATTGTAATTTTAATTTATAATCTCCTAATGACTAATCATATTCAGCATCTTTTTATGTGCCATTCATACAGTTTATACTGCCATTCATGTATCTTCTTTAGTTAAATTTCTGGTCAAAATTTTCTACATTTTCTCTTTTTTTTTTTTTTGCTAAATTAACATTCATACTAAACAAATTTGAAAGATACTACAACGGAAATCTGCTTGAATGTTGTGAGTTCAGATTTTTGAAACATGATATGCTTACAATATATTTATACTATGTAATCATTTTGCAATCATGATGTACAAACCAGTTGTTTGCTATAAACAAATAGATGACTCTCTACATTTTTATTGCAATTGTATTAGCTGGTTACCTTGGTCTTACAGAAAAAACATACTATTATTTTTAATATACTATTACTGATCCTTCAATACAGTGATCTACAGCCCTGTATATTTGTTCTTCCATCAACTGACAAAAAAATTGATATATTTTTTAAATAAAATATTTTATTTTTATGTAAATAAAAGGTAATAGACTAAATAAAATTTAAAAAGACTTTTGTGATCACCTGCTATTTAAAAAGTATTGCTTTTTGTTATGATAACAAATAGAAATAAATACATATTATCTGGATGTGGATTCAGTTCACAAAAGCCATATTTCTAAATATTTATGTATCAATCAAAAGTATTTCTAGTAACTTTTTCTTAATGTTTTTAAAATGCCATGTTTGTTGCAATTCATGTCAAAAGTTTAGTGAACTATTTTTGGATAGACTTTTTTGCGTGGTATTTTTTAAGAGTTGTGCATGTCAAAAACATCAAGAGTTTTATAAATGGTAGTGAATAATTTTTTCTTAACACATTTTAAATCATCTGTGTCCTGTTGAGTGATTCTGAATATTTCTAATAAATTGATAAACCTTATTGCTATTTGTTTATAGAATATAAATCCTACAGTTTTAAAAGAAATAGCAATTACCATCTGTATGTTAAAGTGCCGGTGATGTGTAATTTGTACCAGTCCAAAAAGAAATTATAATACAGAGTAAAACAAAAACATATTTTATGTCTTAGATATTTGAACATATAATATGCTTACTGCTTTATAAGCTCAATACAGTGTAACTTGTCTTAAACATATGAATAATTAAGGCAGATCAAACTTCCAACTGGTATATTGATAAGCCGTTTGGTTTTAATACACAAGAATCTGAGTGTGTATGTATTTCTCTGTGCATACATGTCTATGATGGATACAAAAAGACATGGGGAAAAAATTGCATTCACTCCTAAGAGGAAATGTAGTACATCTGAAATTCACAAGTTCCAACAAGTTTTTGGTGAAATAGAAATTCCTCACACTGAAATTTTTAAGAAGTTGTTATTTTTTAAAAAACAAATTGCTCTTAGGAGGAGAGGGCATTATTATTTAGTAATTTCAGAAACTTGACATAGAATAAAATTTGAATAGATTTAACCTCATTGAAGACCAGGGTTAATTCCAAAGAAATATAAGTCCTTTTTATCCTTTTAGTAAATAAAGGACACATAGATTGATGTCTCCCTCTATTTACTTCACCTACCAAACTGCTGCTCAACCTCAATATGCTCTCTATTAATACATAATGCATTATTATTTATTCAATAGACTATAAATTTTCTTACTTCAAGTACTGTATTTTTTATATATATAATTATCATATATACATATCCATAAATACTAAGTTGTTATTCTAAGTTTGCAACAATGAAAAATAAAGTCACTTCCCTTGAGAAGGTGGGAAACTCAAAGATTAGCATAAAATATAGAAAAAAAATAATGAAACAACAATATAATAAATATTCTGACAGACATATATACATGTTAATCTGGAGATCATCTGTTTTCAGAAATGACTATTTACAGATCTATGGTCAGGGAATATTACACACAATGAATTGACAGATGAAGGAGAAATAAAGATAATAAATATGAATATAAGCTATAAAAGAGCTAATATAATTAATATTCACAAAAGAGTAGTTATTTTAAAATTTTGTTAATAGGATTTAAGCAAATAATTACTATATAATTCTGAGATTTTATAAGTAACATAATTAATATGTCATTAAGGCCCACTGTTAGTTTCACTGGGAAATTACCTTTTCATTGCATCTGTCCAGACTGGATACAATTCATTTTATTGTTGTCATAACTCACTTCTTATGGTTTGATGAAAGTGTATGTAGTAGTTTCACCTCTGGCTCTACCCTGTGTAATACTACATCACAAACTCATTTAAATAGTTATATTAATGATTTTAGAAATCACTACAAATGTTTGGCAGCATCATTGTCGTTAATGTCTCAAGAGAGCCATACAAGAGAGTTTTATCAGCTTGAGGCTGAGGTATTTGATGAAGTAATAACAAACTAGCTCTGAATTGTCTTTCATTACCCTTTATCTCTCCTAGAGAGAATATAATCTTATTCAAATTATAATGGCCTCTGTTATCAATGAGCTTTACTATTTATTTACTTGCATCCAGACATGCAAATGAACACACATTCTGCTTTTTTCGACCTACCTATAATGAAATTTCTTCACTATCAGAATCATGTACAATCACAAATTACAAACTAGTTACTAGTATAATTTGCTTAGGGTAAAAAAAATTTAAAAACCTTGCTTATTCTTTAATATATTATCTTGATTAAAGGAGTAAAATCCAATCATTCAGGTTGAAATGCAGTTATACTAAACAACTTTTAAAACAAGATGACTTTTTCAATTTGAGAGTAGTTTTGTTTTGTTTTTCTATTAAGCAAAATCTGAAGTTAAATTGTACTAAGGCTAACCTAGGTTAAGTAGAAAATTGTTAGACTGTGATACTCCTGCTCAGCACAGAACACTCATTGTCTAAGTATTTACTTTTTGTTTTAGCTTAATTATCTTTATTTATAATAATATTCTTTATATTTGTATAAACTAGATAATTTCAAAGAACTTTAATTCTTTTTGTCATTTTTATCCCCTTAACCAATCTGGAAAGTGAGGCGAGCAGGTATAATTATGATTGTTGACAGAGAAAGTATAATTCAGAGCTGTGCTTTTATGTCATGTAAAGAGAATCATAGACAATGAAGACATTGTAATAATTAAAATTTTTGCTTACCTTGTTTCTGTCGTCTATTCATATGGAGACTGTAGCCAAGAATTCAAGAGAAGACTAAGGTTGGGAAGGGCAGCAATGGAAGAATTAGTAAAGATCATGAAGAGCAAAGATATATCATTAGAGAACAAGGCTAAGATCATCTACACCCTTATGTCCCAATTACAAGATAAAGGTGTGAAAGTTTGATAGTGAAAAGGCTAATAGGAAAAAAAAATAATTCATTTAAAATATGGTGTTGGAGGACAGCTCTCTGGGTACCCTGGACTGATGGAAAAATGAACAAGTGGGACATATAGGAAATTAAGCCTGAAACATCAATTGGGCAGGGTCGGGGAGAGGGGAGGGAAATGACAAAACTGAAGCTGTCCTATTTGAGGCACATTATAAGAATGCAGAGTTTTTTGGAAAAGAGAATAATGCTGAGAAAAATAGAAGACAGCAGGAAAAGAGGAAAACCAAATATGAGATAGATTGACTCAATAAAGAACCAAGTCATGAGTCTACAGGAACTGAGCAGGGCTGTTGCGATCAGGACGCTGTGGACATCACACATTCATCAATTTGTTGTACTAATGAATGAATAATAGCTATCAAGTCATATCACAACTCCAAATATATTCTAATCATCAGTAACTAGAGAAAGCATTTGGAATTAATAAAACTAATATTCATTATATCAGGTTCTTTTCTTAGTATTAAATTATTTAAATACCATACTATTATCACTTTTCAGAAAAAAATGAGGCACATAGAGCATATTTCTAAGAGTCAATAATTCTCAATACCAAGATTGAGTATGTAGACTTAAACACTTCACTCTGTGAAATTTCTCTTGACACTATTCCAAAAGATTATGGATATTTTCTTGAATTATTATAATTATGATTTTTATAATCACAAGATTTTCTTTGAAAGAGTATAACTATTTCTAACATATTGCACAAGTCTGGGGAGTACCATTTGCATTATTATTACATGAACATAGAAAATAATATGGGTAAATTCCCTTGGGTTGGGCAACATGAAGTTCATTATTTTACTTGGAATACCTTGAAAAACTTATATTATCCTCCTAATTCTACTGTCTGCTGCTCTTTCTGATTGATAAGTAGTTAAATACTTGTCCACATACTCTGTCATTTTATTTTTACAACGAGAAAACATATTAGTAAAGCATAAATACAGAAAAAAAATGAATTTCTTAATTCTACAATGTTTATATTTAGTATGCTTTGGAAAGCTTGTATTTATACTTAGAAGAAGGAGGAAGTCCCATCAAAATCGTATGACAAACACCAGTGATAGTTGCTAATAAAATTATAAAAGTTTCTAAGATATACATTTTCCTATGTTTTAAAATTAATCATTTGAAGCTATTATTTATCATCATAAATATTAGTTATCAGAGAAATTGGATATTGGGTAGGAAAAGAGAAAGACTTATACAAGACTTTTTCACGTACTATTAAGGTGAACCCTTCTTTGCTTTCAGGTAACAGGAAAGATATGAGATAGCAAAACCATGCCATTAACTTGCAATCATCATGAGGATGTATGAATGCCATGAAGTTCTGTACCCTGCACCCAGTATGCAATATTTGGGAAATAGTGGAAGCAATAATTCTTCAGTAATCTATATCAGAATCATTTAAAGTACATTCTGCAGAGCATATAAGTAGACTCTTAAGAAGTGTTATACAAAACAAGATTTCTGTGTCAGATACATTTAGAAAATGCTTAAATAAAGTTAATCAAGTGTCATTTTTGAAAAACTGCTTGGAACTTCTAGCATACCAATGAGAGTTGTAAGTATTCAAAAGTCAGTTATGTGTTACTGTGTTTCTCAAGTTAACTTGAATTCAAAATTACATTTTTTAAAAAAAGAATGATGTGCCTTGAACTTTATTTGTGGTTACTGATTATTATGATAATTAATAATAGGAAAAGCAAATTGGTTTATCTCATTCACCAGTTAATAATGTAAAAAGAGTATTATTGTGATTGTGATGGATGGAAGATAAATGGAGAGAACTAATTTGGCAGAATTTTGATATAAGAAACTAACAGTTTCTACAGTAAGATTCTCTATGTTCAAATACAGGTTATGTTAAATTACTATTATCTTAGAAAAACAATTAGGGTAAATTAAGCTGTATTTGAGGATGTTAAGATGGTTTCTAAAAATGTATTTTAAAAGAGACTTTTTATACCTAGATTATATATTTCTTTTAATCTTGTTTTAAATTAATTATTGTTTTGTGTATCATTAAAAAGATTTGTAAAAAATCATTTTTGATTGTGAAAAAGATGTGTATTTTTATAAGATCTCTTTTTTACCTAAATGACAAATTTAGCTTTAGACCTGAGATAATTCTAAGAATAGATACCATTTTATCAAGTAGCAGTTTTTCTCAAATGTAGACACTGGTACTTAGGAAGAAGTAGATTTGCAAACTCAATCTATGAAGTAGTAGGACAGACTAAAATTCACTAGGTCTCTTCCTATCTCTGGGATATGTGACAAATAACATATAAAAGAAACAAGTATGAAATCTTATTTTATAGAATTTTTTGAGTCTTGAAAATGAAGAGAATGATGCCAAATAAATGAAAGATCGAATCACAAATAAATAAAAGATCAAATAAATGAAAGATCAAATGAGAGCACTGTTACCTCACACTTCTCACCTTGCCTAAAAGCAAGCCCATAAACTTCCTTAATCTAATGCCCAGAGCAAATATCTTAAGGGACACTTCTTTAGAATATTGGGCATGACCTCAAAAGTGATTAAAGATATATGGCAATGCCTGGCAGAATAGTAGAGAAGTTTAAGGTAGGAAGAAAAATATATAAAAGAAAGAAAGGAGAATCCATAGAGTTTGACAAATTAGTTAATACAAATGTAGTGTTTGGTGAAATTTTTGGAGCATCTAAAGAAGAAAAGAACTCTAAAAATATATGTATATTATTGAAGTATAACACAAAGAATGTATAAAACATTAGTTTGCAGTGAAATTAATCATCATAAAGAAAATATAGCTATATCACATGAACATAATTTCTTCATGCATATAGGAAGTATAACTATAATATAGAAAAAGTGATTTCTATTTATGAAAAAGCATGATATAGCTAGAGCAGTGATAGTTATAGAATTTCTTTTGTTTCTTGGCCTTTGGATCATGGAATCTTTTGATAATCTGGAGATCAAATACATTAGAAGATCACTCACTTAGAAATTTTTCATATTTAAATATGCAAGGTTTTGCATTTAATTTCAGTGTCAGAGACCACTAAAGAAATTCACAAATCTATAAAAAAACGTTAAATTTAGAGTCATATTTTTACAAATATTTTCTTACAAAACAAAGAAAGACTGTTTAGAAAAAATTTTTTCTCATTCTTTTGTAGAGAGGAAAGCAAAGTCTTTTTGATATCTGTTAAAACATAAACAGACAGAGTTTGCTTTTCTGGGTAACTGAAATTAAGCCACCAAGGCTGAATTAGTCTTGCCTTTGAGCAGCCTCAGATTAATCTCCTAAATCATTTCAAATTCTTTTGCTTTACTCTAGTCCCCAGATGCAGCATATTGGGCTCTCCTCTGCTCTGCTCTCCTCTCCTCTCCTCTCCTCTCCTC